>OZ023323.1:22401085-22518585 GCA_964007375.1 Ophion obscuratus
GTTGGGAAATTGAAAAACTACTATATTTATTAATATCCTGATTGCTTGTCGAGAAAGCTGTAACCTTTGCCCCGAGCCTTAATCTCTTGCTGTTCGTCAGATCGACTGCAACGAAAAAAACGAACGTCGGGTCAGGCTCTGTCTCGGACTGATAATTGGGAATAATCGAGTAGGGGAGACGCAGCTTGGCACTGGGATTTTCATTAGAGTCGGAGGCCACTGTGGTGAGTGAACAAATCAATTTTTTGCATTTTCTCAAAGTAAACATATGCAAGAAAGTGGGGGAAAATGTTGAAGTTAAAATATTGAAAATTGGCCAAGTTACAGACGGTTTAGTGAGAGCAGGTAGTGCAATGATTTACGCATACTAAAACTTTCAATTGCGTTTTTGTCGAAACGAGTTTTCTCAACCTAGCTGGACTATGACTCTAGCTATAATTGTCTGATGTTCAATTTTGAAACCCAAAATTTCCGTAATTGCAGTAACTATCGTTGTACATAGCCGTTTTTTAAGCCTCCGAATATAAGTAACAATTTCACAAAAATTGAAATTTCTTTTTCCAAAAACGGTTACGTACAATGAGAACTACATTTATATAGATTGTAAAACTTTATTATTTTTATTTTTCAGACCAACGATTGTCAAGTTATCGATTGGGCTGTTGGACCATATTTTTTTAACAGAGACTCATACATACCTCAACAGCCGCGTCCAGACTGCCCAAGCCGCCTCGCGAGGCAGCCTCGGTACGTATGCTTCGTGCGCGTCATGAGGCTTTCTTGCGCGGCAAAGTAGGCATAGGTAGTCCGAGGTATGTCAGTATCCTCAAAAGCCCTAATTGCACCAGACGTACGAGACTCACAAGGAACATCACTTAAGTGCCCGCCTTCGACTTTGTTGAAACTTATATATGTGATAAAGCGTTGAAAGCTATTTTACACGTTTTTTTTTATCCGCGGAAAAAAGTTTGAAGGGGAGGGAACGACCCTTGGTAATACATCGAAATTTAAGAGCGGGGTAAAGTATTTAAAATTTTTAAAATTTTTTTAAATGAATGCATAATATATCAAGAATATTGTGTTAAAATTTCAAGTCGATCGGAGTAAAATTGACGAAGTTATGAGTATGTGAGCGTCTATTGCTCCATGCCGTTCTCTTCTCTTCTGCGTTTTTCAAACCGTTTTTCTGAGACTTGTCATATTTAAAGTCCGTGTGCACGATAACTCAAAATCTACTGGACCAATCGCTTTGAAATTTTGCACAGTACTTCTTCACATAATTCACCAGGTATTGTCGAGAGCTTTTTTGTTTTTTTTTAATAATTACTAATTTTTCAACAACAAATTAGCCGATTTTTTTTAGCGAAAATCGGGTTTTTGGCTCCCAAGTGCTACGAAAAATAAAAAAATCGAAAAAAAAAAATCCTCCCGTCATTACCTCGAGAAACATCTCCTTTAACAAATGCATTTTGATTTTTTTGTTTCAAATGATTCTGTTGCGAGTTTTGGTGCACACCGCAAACCAACTTTTTTCGAGGCGCCTCCGGGGTTTAATTTTTACTCGCTCAATTTTGAATATTTTGCAATGCAAATTTACGAGAATGTTGTTCAAATGTTACTTTATTATATGTAAATTTTTCAATAAACGAACACTATTCGTTACGCCAAAAAAAAAATCTTAAAAACATGCCTTTTTTCGCCGAATTAACTTTACCCCGCCATTAACGAAGGGTGAAAAAAGAAAACGTATCCGGAAGATGATATTATTTTAAAATCGTATGGAATACGAAAATCGCCTGTTACGAGAAACTATCATCGACAACACGGTACACAATTTTACGAGGATAATGCTAGTGCTCGTATGCGTCCAGAGTGAGCGAGCGAATCATGACCGAGGCAACTTTGCGCCTCGCGCAAACGAGACGCGAGCCTTCGCCGACCGCTCAGACCGAGGCTGCCTCGAGCGCGGCAACAAGCGAGCGAGGCACGAAGTTGCCTCGGTGCTTGCCTCAATGCTTGCCTCGGTGCTTGCCTCGGCCAGTCTGGACGCAGCTAATTACTTTTTTAATAAAAATTTACAAGAACTAAGTTCAATGGATGCTGGATAATACATTTTATTTCCAAATTTCAAATAAATAATGTAGTGGAGTAAAAAAAATCGGAAAAACGACGTTTTCGGCTCAACATACTGATGTCCTCCTCAACTATCTCGAACTATGCGACCATCAGAGCCGAAAATGTAAAGATAAAGCTGATGTGACGAAAGTGCCATTTTAGTGGTATTGGCACTGCGGTATAATGGAAGCGCCTAGAGCTCCGGATATTTCAACTCTCCAGTGCACACTCGCCAACATTCACAATGAAAAATGAAATAAAAGAGTTATGAGTTTGAAAAATTCGGATTTTTTAAACAAACTTCCGTCCTGAGCTATATATCCAGCTAACCGACGAATGTTGAAACCCAGAGGCCAAATGTTTCCAGTGAAAATATTCCGTTATCGTGGTAGAGCGGCAAACCCTGCTATGTATGCTTCCATGTTTTTTCTTTTTTTTTTTTTGGGATAGTCCGATATTCGAAAAAAATCTCGCATGGAAAAATGGTACGCTTCCAAGGATCCCGATTCGCGAATCACCGTGATGTACCTCTCACTGATAATACGAACGAGCCCGAAGATGAGTCGGAAAAGTGGAATATGCGGAGAATATACATGGCCCGGCTCTACGTCGACTGGTTATGGAAGAGTTGGATTTGCATTTTCCACATTTTTTTCAGATGTGCATTCGAATAAAAATATTTTCCCCTTCAACGTCAGAAAGTGCGCTATTGAAACGCATTATTTGCCTGGTCCACCGCGTGATCGGGCATCCCTGTCGAAGCTTATCGCTTAATGGATAATAATGAGAGTGCAATATCGGCGACTAATCTTTTTCGAATTCTATCCTCCGTGTTGAAAATTTGGTAGAAGCACGGATCGTAGAACGTTATTTGAATTTCATTCCGAATTCTCGGGATTTGTACAAGCTTTTATTTAAGGGGTTAACCCCACTTGCGATTTTGAAAAAATCGATTTTTTTATTACATTTTTTGAAGTATAAGTATCTGAGAATATGTCCTGAAAGTTTCAAGTCGATCCGAACAAAATTGACTGAGATATGAGCGTTGAAAGAGAAGAATCCGTTGTGTAAACGACCGGAAATTGAAACTTTAAACGCGTTTTTCTCAAAATGGCATTTCTGAAGTCGGTGACCAAGATTACTCGAACACTAATGAACCGATCTTCTTGAAATTTTGCAGGCTTATTTAATACATAAAAATGTAGTCTTTAATCGTTAAATTTTTTTTTTCGAAAAAAAAATGGCCGTTTTATAGCCATAAAACGGCCGTTTTTTTCGTTAAAATCGAACCATTAACTTTGACTGTCCGCCATTTTGCGAAAAATGAATATTTTTTTAAATCCTTCGATTAAAGACTAGTTTATACTTATATTTGACTAAATCCATCCGCATTATTTTTTCAGATGATCCACTTCGCCGGAATGTTGGTCACCGCAAACCGTGTATATAAAAACATTATTTCATTGACGGCCATTTGCCACTAAACAATGTAATATTTTTCAATAAAAAAATTATTGAAAGTTCTTCAAGATGTGTTCTTTAAGAAGGTATTTTGATCGATTGAAAAAGTTTTGTAGTTTTCTTTGAAAAAATTCATGATAAAGGCCTTTTTTTGCGCTACAAGTGGGGGTAACGCCTTAACTTTCTTCGTTCGTATGTCTGTCTTTCCAGTTTGAAATTTGTAATCCATTTTTCAAGCACTTGCTGGCATCCGATTGAGCTGAAATTTAGCATACCTATGTAACTTCGGTGACAATGCAATAATATGGTACCATGGAGCTGGTCTGATGATGGAGGTGGGAGGTGAGCAATGCAACTCCTTAATAGCATATACGAGAGTCTGATAATGGTGGTGGGAGGTGGGAACTGAAATTTCCTAATGGCAAATAGCACGCTGAGAAAAAAAAACCAATTGAATCAAAAAAATATATTGCTTGATCCAAATAAATGTGCTGCTGCGGAGTGCCACCGATATATAAGATTGTTTCAATACTATAAAATATTGGAAAATGTGATTGATTTAAATAACATATTATTTTATTCGAAATTGCTCTTCTGCTCTCTGAATATCTACATTGTCCTTCAAATAAAATTATATTCCATTGAAATCGTTTTATATACAATCCGTAGATGTATTGGATGAAATAATTAAGCGGTTGCTTACATTTTTTATTTCGTTCAAAAATATGATCAATCGAATTAATTATTTCTTTACTACATCGAAACGAATATGCCATGGGACGTAAGTTTTTCAATTTGTTTTAAATCTCAAATAAAAAGTGGGCATTAGAATGGTCATCCACGATAATAGTGGAGAGAATATCGATATCCAATGGAATATCCATGGAGAGAATATCAGATATTCACCTGATTAGAACGGATACTACACTTTGATCTTAGCCACAGGCCAAGAAACGATACTCTTTAGAGTTTCTCCGGCGTTTAAGTAGATTTTCGGTTCGCGCTACGCTTACGAGAAACGAGCGCGCGTGCGGCTTCTAGCGGTTACTCCGAGAACTACGGGATTCCTCACACCTATCATTTCGGTGGCGCTCGGCCATGATTTGGTTGAATTTTTTCAACCAAATGTGCAACAAACAAATTTTACTTTCGCATAATTTTTTAACCAATTCAGACATTTGCTAAAAAAATATTAATATTTTAACGAATAATAATTAAAATCAATATTGGATATGGTGAAAACAATAAAATAACATATTTACTCAATATAAATTTTATTTGAATCAAACGAGCGAAATTCATACGCTTTTTTCATTCGTTACGGAAATTGTATTCAAAACTATATATGTTGTTCGCGATAATTTTTTAGATAGCTTCAATAATATATTGTTCTCGGCTAACAACATATCTTTTGAATTAAACAAAACTTTCAATTTTATCATGTTATTGAAGTCAATGGCGTTTTGTTTAGACTAATAAATCCGATTATTTACATCAACAATTTTACAATTGAATCAACGAAATTTCATTCAATAACGCCAATGATATTGGATCAATGATTTTTTTTTCAGTGTAGGACAACCGAGTTTGGGCTCATAAACTTTGTTGACTTGTGCACTATTTATAATTACGCTGTTATAAAGTTTCTGGCGAAACCTTTATAACCTAAGGCAAGGTTTTTTTTACGCCGATGTCTGAGTGGCATGGGGGTCTGGCATGGTAAACAAATAAACAAATTCTAATAGTGAAAAGTGTAAAATAAAATAAACGTAAAAAACTCTTTAAAAAAAGCTTTTATTTAAAAGGTAATGTACTAAAAAGTAAAAAATAATGTTCAGTAAAATTGAAAATCAAAACAGTATAAATACAAAAAAGTCTCTTCCTTAGCCGCTCATCATAGGTGCATGTACTTAAAAGATACATAAATGTAGATTTAAAAAAATATGAAATATACATTTTAAAAGCTTGATGCGTCAAACGTCATAAGTAATAATACTACATTAAAATTTCTGAAAAAAAGCCTCAGACTTTCAAAATTTATATTTCATATTGTTTAAATATCTACATTTATGTACCTTGTCAATACTTGCACCTATGATGAGTGACCAAGGAAGGGATTTCTTTTTAGTTATATTGTTGGGATTTTCAATTTTACTGAACATTATTTTTTTTTTACTTTTTGGCGCAGTACCTTTTAAATAAAAGCTTGTTTAACAGTTTTTATATTGAAATTGCGATGTCTGAGTGACTGAATAATTTGGTCAATAGCATTCGGACTGACCAGCGGTGGCCAAAATGAGCGCAGTCCGCTAATTGATTTTTCATTTGCGTGATTTGAGTGTATTAACAATTATCATGATAAAAAAAAGTTATATGTAGACCGAAGGTATATTCAAGAATTTTTTTAATTTTCATCATGCGTTTTTGATAAATTATGACTAAACATTTCATGTCCGCAAATCTTAATGCAGTATTGTTGTATAGAAATCTTCAATAATCGTTTTGTTTTTACTTTATTGTTCTACAGACCTTTCTGAATACGTTTGAAAACCGTTTAATGATACTCGTAAAATTAGCCGAGTTATAGAAATTATCAGCAGTTTATTCAGGGGGCGCGGTCGAGACGCAGCAACTTTAAATACGTTTTTCTCGAAATAATGTTTCTCAAATTGGCAACCACGATATCTGAATAACCAATTGGCCAACTCAGCTCAAATTTGGTATACCCCTTCAGCAAACAGTTTTTCAACGTTGGTAGAAGAATTGAGATGAAATAATTTTTTATATTTTTTTTATATAACTCGTAATATTGCCAGAAAAAAACGAAGAATTGATAATAAAAAATTTAGCATGCCCAAATTTTGTATTTTTTTTTGCTGAATCTGGTACCAAACATCCCAACACTCATACAGATTAAAAATATGTTTCATTTTTTTCGCTCGTTCTTTGTTTTTTTTCTTTCTTTCTCAAAAATTCCGAAAGGAAATTGAACAATTCGAAGATTATTCCATCCTAAAAATCACTTCTAAAACAGTGCTCTTAACAACAATACTGCCGCAATGTAAGTGATGTTAATTTTCGAATGACAGATTCGAAGAACTCTGTCATTGGTAAATGACGAACGACTTATTCTCCTTTCTGTTCGTATCCTGTTTTTAAAAAATCCCTTCGATTCGGCATGTATTTTACAGCCTCCCGAAAATGGACCGTGCACCATGACAGTTTTCACCGTTTCTCAGCAGGGATTTGCTTCCAAAAGCATCGAACTCATAGTTCGCGGCACACTGGGCTTTTATGACATTCCGTAGTAGGTCGCCAGGCGAGACGAGTTCCAAGTGTGTGTTAACGATCTCTGATACGAGAACGAGAAACATAAAGATTGCGTTGTCAAACTTCCACCCATCGAAGTACTCGAATGAAACATGCATACATTAAGGGGGGAGAGGAAAAAATTAGGCGACGAAAGAATTTGGTTATCATGATTTTTTTTTAAAGGAATAATTCCTTCGCCTTCTTTGAGACTCAGGGTCTGTTTTATTATTACTTTTGGTTGTTACATGGTATTTTTTTATTTATCAAGCTTGAAAAATGGCGTAGGTGTAGCACGGCCTTCTAAACTGCATTTTCAAATCTGGTGTGACGTATAGCTAAAAAACTAATCGACCGATTCCTATGAAATTTGGTATGAATCTTTCTAACCTTGTTGTCTAAAACAAAATTTAGATCTTATTGTCTAAATCGCATATCAAAAATCGTATGATATGTGCTATAGCCGTTAAGGGCGGGTTAAAGTATTTAAATTTTTTTTTCATTTTTTTTTTCATTTTTAAATGAATGCATAATGTATCAAGAATATTATGTTAAAATTTCAAGTCGATCGGAGTAAAATTGACGAAGTTATGAGTATTTGAGCGTCTATTGCTCCATGCCGTTCTCTTCTCTTCTGCGTTTTTCAAACCGTTTTTCTCAGACTTGTCATATTTGAAGTCCGTGTGCACGATAACTCCAAATCTTTTGGACCAATCGCTTTAAAATTTTGCATAGTACTTCTTCACATAATTCACCAGGTATTGTCGAGAGCTTTTTTGTTTTTTTTTTTAATAATTACTAATTTTTCAACAACAAATTAGCCGATTTTTTTAGCGAAAATCGGGTTTTTGGCTCCCAAGTGCTACGAAAAATCGAAAAATCGAAAAAAAAAAATCCTCCCGTCATTACCTCGAGAAACATCTCCTTTAACAAATGCATGTTGATTTTTTTGTTTCAAATGATTTTGTTGCGAGTTATGGTGCACACCGCAAACCAACTTTTTTTCGAGGCGCCTCCGGGGTTTAATTTTCACTCGCTCAATTTTGAATATTTTGCAATGCAAATTTAGGAGAATGTTGTTCAAATGTTACTTTATTATATGTAAATTTTTCAATAAACGAACACTATTCGTTACGCAAAAAAAAAATCTTAAAAACATGCCTTTTTTTCGCCGAATTAACTTTACCCTGCCGTTAACGGGTTATACGCAGTTAGAAATTTCAAAAAATCGATTTTTTTGTTGCATTTTCCGAGTGTACAAATATGTGAGTATATTCCCTGAAAATTTCAAATCGATCCAGCGAATATTCTCGGAAATATACACATATTTGTGAGGACGCTAAGAGCGCTACGAAAGAGCGGGAAGTAGCAGCTGTTGTTATGGCGCGTTTTTCTCAAAACGGTGTTTTCAAAGTCGGTGAAGACGATTTCTCAAAAACGGCTCAACCGATCGGTCTGCAATTTTAATACAACCTTGTCAGATATATTCTTCAGGTATTGATCGAAGGAATAAAATTTCCGATAATTATTTCTTTTTTTTCAACGATTTTACGAAAATAAATCAGGTCGAAAATCGAAATTGTTTCTTTCCGGAGCCACCATTTTGTCAAAAATTAAAATTTCGACTATTCCTTCTATCAATACCTGGATTCATCTATCCCCTAAAAGAATTTTTTTGGTTTTTTCATTTTAGATGATCCAAACCGGAGATACTTTGCTCACCTCCGAACACTTTTTTTTCGGGGACCTCCAGGAGAATTCCTACAGAAGCAATGTTAATAGACATTTTTGAAAACCCGGAAAAAAAGTTCATGTCTGAGTGGATATGTTCATATATGTTTCAGATATTGTCATACATGTATCAGATATGTTTATATCTGACATTTTACAGTATCATATATGATTAGGTCTGGTCATATTCCACATCACATATGCATATAGAAGATCATATCTGATCAAATACAATATCTGGCCTGACCATATATGAACTCATATCTGTTTATATCTGACTAAGTATCAAGGCGAGTTGGTACCGTAAATTTGTATCTGAACATACATGATGTGATATGTAAACTTATCTGTTCGTATAAGATCAAATTCATATCCGATCAAATACGGTACCAGACTCCGCTATGTAGATCTCATATATGTTTTTATCTGGTCAGGTACCAAGGCGATTTGGCAGCGTGAAACCATATCTGAACATATATGATGTGATATATAAGCAGGCACGTTCATATAAAATTTTATCCCATCAGATACGATACCAAAGCTGGAAAATATACGAAGTCTTATACACTCATACCTTGTCGTACATGCAGTTCAGTTGTTCACACATGAAAACATCTGAATATATGAAACGATATATGAGGATATGAGACGATATCCGATCAGATATGGCACCTCACCTGACTGTATTATATGTGATCATGTGAGTTACTATAATATTATTAATTATTAACACGTCAAGTGATGACGTGTTAATAACCCCGTTCTATATATGTAAACATTTTAATATCTTCATGACTGCACTAACAAGATTTGATCTGTCTCAACAGGGTAAGATTTGCTCTGATATAGTCGGAGTCATACCTGGTCTGATGGTTCAGATAAACTATGATTCTATCATATGGGCAGATCTATTGTTCATAGATGTCCAAGTCTACTGGAATCCACGGTATTTTATTCTTATACGAACAGACAGATCTGGTCCAATAAGATTAGATTTGCCTGACATGATCAGATTTGACCCAATAAAATCAGATCTACCTGACATGATCAGATCTGGCCCAATAAAATCAGATCTGGTCCAACAAGATCAGATCTTGCCTGAGGATTGGATCTAGTCAGACCTGCTGCGATATGGACGGGTCTGCTCTCAAAATTATCAAAATGGCTCTGATATGATCATACATGCTCAGATATAAGCATACATGATCTGTCATGACACTACATGAGCAGATATTGCCAATTTTCTTGTCTGATCATATCTGATTCTACACATATGATTCAGATATATTCAGCTATGAACTTTTTTTCCCGGGAATAAAAAATGCCAATCTAAAGCCAAAAGATGACACCACACTGCCTAATACTTTACGTTTTGCCCAAATGAAATCCTTTTCCAGAAAAAAATCGTGAAAAAACGACTTTTTTGGCCGTGCAACTGCGTATAACGCCTTAACATACTGAATCTAAAACCGTTTGATTTTTTTGTTTCGGATAATCCGTCTCCGAGATTTCATCAACAGCGCAGACCTACAATTTTGAAGGTCATTTTTTTAACTACAATTTTCGTCTATAAACAGTGACTTAAAAATTTTTTTTTTTTTTAATTTCACTTCGAAAGTGTATTCATTCAGTGTAACAACTTTTATATCAATATCTCTAATACAAACCTATCAAAAATTCACGAAAATGCCTTTTTTTAGCGTCTAAAGTAAGAAGACCCCTCAACAAGTTGAGTATGGAGTGGTATAGTGAAAAATGAATGACCTAGCGTATTAAAGTATTCTCTATGTACCCCGTATCCACGTGGAGTGCCGCGTCTTCGTCGCTCCGCTTACTCGCTTTTCGTGGCGATTCGCAATGAAAGTTCGCAAAGCACTACGCGCATTATTCGGCAAGGTAGAGAGAACGGTAACGCATCGGGAGCCTGGAAAGTGTCAGTTCGTCGTCTCTCATCCTTGACACATGCCAGGTCGAAGAGTGCAGTGCGCACCCGGGCAACGGTGACAAACGTTTTCCGCCGGCTTATCCAGCTCGACTGCCTTCATCCCCGGTGCTCCCTGTCAGCCACTATCTCCCGGAGACTCTCTGTTCTCCGGTTCTCCAATGTCGGTTTTCGCGCGCGTGGATCTCTCGCGGGACTCCCGAGACGCGTATGCGACAGTGTACCAGCCCCGCAACCACCGCGACGACTCCCATCGAGAGACATTAAAATCAATACCAAATGGAACTTGAGTGGCGTAGCCAAGTTGGCTAGGTATCCCTCCTATGCGGTGCATTCGTCGGAGGGTCGACTTCACCGCTCCGCCGGATATGAGGCTGCGGACGTTGGCCGCGGTGGACACGGCAGCAGGTGTCGCCTTTCGCTGTATGCAACCCACTGATTTTCTCCCTCTGTCCACTGACACGACACCGACCACCATTCGATGGAAACAACGACGATACCTCCAGCAGCCGTCACCGCGGGCCGAGCCTGATGGCGAGCACCGTGTCCTGGGGGTCGTCATGGCGTCTCGATGTTCCTACCTACCACCACCACCACCACCCCCCCCCCTCCCCCGTGCGTACGAGGTGGGGGTGCTGCCGATGCTGCCGCCCTCGCGGAACACTCTTCCACTATTAATGTATGAACTGCGGAATGGGCTGGAAAATCGCGCAACTACGGATTGCGGTTCACGGAGGAAAATTCAATGATGGAGGACTCTGGTCGCGGGTTGGATTCATTATGATGGCTTGACCAGGTCCATCTGCACGGGAAATCGTCCAGGCCTGAATCATCTTCTAAAAGGCGAAAATAGGACTTTTCGTTGCATGACTTTACAGCCTAGGGTCTTATCGTGACTTTGCAAAAACGATTTTGTGAAAGTTCCTAAAATTGACCGAGGTATGACGATTTTTGCGGAGGGCCTAGTACGGCGAACCGCCCAGCTGGGATTCACCTTTTCTTCTTTTGTGTTTTTCTCGAAAACCTTGTTTTATTAAACGGTGCAAGTCATAAACGGTGTCTTAACTACCCAGGTAGGAATTGACGATGAAAAAAGGGCTCACCAAGCTCTGAAACAAGGCTCACATTTTTTTAATTCAGGCTGATCACCAGCCTGATTTCAGGCCTAGCTGAACCTCTGAATGATAACGCGGTTTCAGGCCCTTGCAAACAGGCTTGACCAAAGGCTGGTAGAAAAGCCTGTACTAAGCCTGAAATGACGAAACAACAAGGCTCAAAACGAGCCTTAATGAAGCCTTCACGGGCATTTATGACCAGGCTTATCCCAAACTCTTCTCAAGGTCATATGAGGCCTATTTTTAGTTTTCTATATTCTACATTGGGGTAAATTTAATAAATTTGTAAAGCATTCATTTTATTTATTATATATATTTATTATTTATTATAAAATATATATAAAAAATATTTTAAAAAACAATACTTTCGATGTTTATTGCGTCAAATTGATTTAGAAAATTAAGATAGAGGATGAAGTAAAATGTCAGTAGTGTAATTTTTTTGCAGATACATAATTTCAAAATATTCTCGCATTTATTGCTATTTTTTTCATAAAAGTACAGAAAAAATATTATGTTGAACTTATTTTATTTTATCACAACCTGAAACAAGCCTGCATCCGGCCTTGATTTTTAGCCTTAAAATTCACCGGCTGCATAAAGCTTGAAATAATCCTGAGTTTAGCCTAAGCAGCCAGTCTTAGTTCCAGGCTGTTCCAAACGATGCAGTGAAACCTGGCCCAGGTCTGTCTCACTCATGCACGGTGAAACAAGGCTCGCACAAGCTTGTTTCCATCGTGAGCCTTTTGATTTCCTACCTGGGTAGCTGTTGAGCCTGTTGATGTTTGAATAGACCTTGATTTAAGGCGATAGTACCGTCTAGAAACTTCAAAAATTCAATTTTTTTGCATTTTCTTATAGTTCCGGGTTATGAGAATGTATCTCGACAATATTAATTTGATATTCGAGCTCCCATAGTTACTGAGGATTAAAGCCGGCGGTGCGCTGAGGCGCGGCAGGTAGTCATCCCCTCGACCGTTGTACCTCGACCGTTACGTCCATTGTATAGCGACTTGGGGAACTTCCCTATCCCTTGCAGTCCAAAACCCAAGGTACCCTTACAAATAGTCAGTATACTTTTGAACTCTGTTTTGAACTCTGCAAACACCAATATATTTTGACAGTGCATCATCCTATAAATGTTCCCTGAAAATTTAAAGGTGATAAGATCGAAATTGACAGATTTATAGGCTGTTATGTTAACGCCCGACGGGACGCTCGGAACGTCGTTCGAAACATTAAGGGGTTACCCCCACTTGAGATTTTGAAAAAATCGATTTTTTTATTGCATTTTTTTGAAGTATAAGTATCTGAGAATATGTCCTGAAAATTTCAAGTCGATCCGAACAAAATTGACTGAGATATGAGCGTTGAAAGAGAAGAATCCGTTGTGTAAACGACCGGAAATTGAAATTTTAAACGCGTTTTTCTCAAAATGGCATTTCTGAAGTCGGTGACCAAGATTACTCGAACACTAATGAACCGATCTTCTTGAAATTTTGCAGGCTTATTTAATACATAAAAATGTAGTCTTTAATCGTTCGATTTTTTTTTTCGAAAAAAAATGGCCGTTTTATAGCCAAAAAACGGCCGTTTTTTTCGTTAAAATCGAACCATTAACTTTGACTGTCCGCCATTTTGTGAAAAATGAATATTTTTAAAAATCCTTCGATTAAAGACTAGTTTATACTTATATTTGACTAAATCGATCCGCATTTTTATTTTCAGATGATCCACTTCGCCGCAATGTTGGTCACCGCAAACCGTGTATATAAAAACATTATTTCATTGACGGCCATTTGCCACTAAACAATGTAATATTTTTCAATAAAAAAATGACTGAAAGTTCTTCAAGATGTGTTCTTTAAGATGGTATATTGATCGATTAAAAAAGTTTTGTAGTTTTCTTTAAAAAAATTCATGAAAAAGGCCTTTTTTTGCGCTACAAGTGGGGGGTAACGCCTTAAACGCTTTTATCTCGAAAGTACGTTTTCGAAGTCGGTGAGCAGAATATCTTAAACGCTACTGCATTGATCTTTCTGTAATTTTTAGGGTTTTTTTTCAACTGTGAAAATATAGTATTTGATCGAAGGATTTGGTTTTCCGATGTATACTTTCGATTTGATGAACGAAAAATGCCCATTTTTTGCAAGTATCAAGATTCACTTCAAACACGCGCAATTTTTGTTTTCAATTTTGATATTTCGGAAATTCCTTTGATGAATCATAGTATATACTAATATACTACGGAAACCTGTTTGATTTTTTTTATATTAGATAACCTGGTTTAGAAGGGCATTGCTCACCGCAAAAGACGTTTTCGAGAGGAGCTTCCCGGATTGGCTGTAAATCGGCTATAATCACGAGGGTGAATAAAAAAGTTCTTGTTATTACTATACAAATATAAGAACATTCGAAAACAAAAAATATTTTCCTACATAATCTCCTTCCACTGCTATGCATTTAAAATACCGCTTCTCCAACTTTCTTAATCCTTCCTAAAAAAAAAACATTTTTTTTACTCTCAAAAAACTCTTCTACGGCAGCCACAACCACGTCATCATCGTCAAATTTCTCCCCCAGGATATGCTGCTTTAATTTTGGGAATAAGTGAAAATCACTGTGGGCTCAGTCCGGAGACTATGGTGGGTGGTCAAGGATTTCGAAGCCAGCAGCTGTTTTTCAGACACATGTATTTTTTCACTGCACGTAATTCAATTTTCTCCATACATGGCTATTTTTAACAAGTGTTTGCACAAAATAATTAATAACTTGAAAACAATACGATAAAATCGACTGAAATTTTGCATAAATATTGTGTGATTGACACTCTTCAAAATAGATATCAAACTACCCCCAAAAATTTTATATCTATATGCGCTTCTAAGAACTTTTTGATTCACCCTCGTAAGTATTTGTACACATAAAAATTATACAGTGATCTTCCAACGATACTTTTTTATATACAGTACCGCTGAAAAGTTTTTTAAACGGCTCAATTTTTTTGCAATGTTTCAAAAGCACCTAGACAACCGGAAAAAAAAACATGGTAATACAAATTTTGAAAAAATCTGACAAAATGTCAACGCATTCAAAACAAAACACTGCAACATTTTCCCCTCTTAATATTTTGTCTCTAACTCAATAGTTTTCGAGATACGCCAATCAATTGTTCTAACGATTCTCGGAGGTTCGGCCAAAAAAATTTCAGAAAATTTTTTAGTGAATTTAAAATCTCAAACTAATTAAGTTTCTCCTCTTGATATTTTGTTATAAACGCCATACTTTTCGAGTAAAGCCATCCTACTCATCAGAGTTCCGAGCGAAAATAGTATACAAAAAAAACTCAGAGGCAAATTTTGAAAAAATTCCACCCGATCCAGTACAAACTTAAGCAACTTTTTACATCTTTGACATTTCCTCTCAAACTCTATAGATCTTGAGTTACCTTGCATTTTCCAAAATTTATCTTTTTTGGTCAGCAAAGAAATAACTTTGCGAAAAAAAAAATCATACGAAACTGAAAAAAAAAACGAAAATGGTGTTCCTGCTACCCCGTTCAAGTTTATCATGGATAAACATGACGAAATTTTTGTCCATAAGTCTAATTCTCGATGGACGAAAAAAAGCCGAAAAACAGTCACGTATAAAAGTGCGTACCGGGTCGAAAAAAAAAATCATTAAAAATATTTCAAAAAGAAAAAAAAGCTGAATGTGTTCCCTTCAAAACGCCGTTCGGTTTGGTGATCTTTTTTTGGTGATCTTTTTTTGGTGATCAAGTTTGGTGATCTTTTTTTTTTATAAAGCTATGTAACTTTTATTACGACAAGAAATATCGACTGGTGTATCCAACCTTTTGCGCGACAGTGAATCTAATTTTTGTATAAATTACCATCACGATATCCAAACAAAAAAATCCCAAAAATGAGCTGCTTTCGACTCCTACAACTAGGCATAACCCGTAAATCAAGAAAAAAAGCTGCAGGACTATTCACTCCAGCTCAATACTCAGACAAAATTTCCATAAATGATGGACACCATTTCGGCGTCTTATTCCAACCCTAGCAGCTTCGTCACACCCAAAAAAGTCAAATGTACCACCCTCCACGCTTTCTCCACCTTTCGCATTATGAATCCATTCCAATAGTGTAGCTGGACGCTGATATCGTCTCTCCTACAACGACGTCCATCAACGAATCCATCAAATGCAAAACTTTCGCCACAAACGTTGTCCAGCAATCCAATTTGTCCCATTAAATTCCTCTTCAACGTCCAACAGTCCTGGCGTTCTAATGACTTCGCCAGCCAGACTCCGAACGGGCTTCCCTTAAGGGCCGAAAAATAGGCTTTCTGAGGATTTTTTTTTCTTCGGAAAAACTACAAAAAAATCGAGATTACTAAAAAGGGCGTTTATCATGCATATCAGTGTGACAGTATACAATAATTTTTTTTAATCAATTTATTTCAAAATGGCGGCTGTGCAGCGTTTATCTCAAAACTGCACTTTTTAAGTTGGCAGAAAACATAACTCAAACAATTTTCAACCGATTCACTTGAAATGTTGAATATATCTTGAAAAATACATTGTCTATGGAAGTACGTAGGATTTTTTTTGTTTGCATAGTTCATTTGTTATTAACAATTATCTGACGATTTTTTTGGAAAGTGAAAAATTTGTCTAAAAAGTCGTCAGATAATTGTTAATAACAATCGTTAATAATAATTGTTAATAACAATCGAACTATGCAATATCAAAAAAAGATCCTGCGTACTTCCATAGACAATGTATTTTTCAAGATATATTCAACATTTCAAGTGAATCGGTTGAAAATTGTCTGAGTTATGTTTCCGGCCAACTTAAATATGCAGTTTTGAGATAAAGGCTGCACAGCCGCCATTTTGTAATTAATCGCTTCAAAAAAATTATTGTATTCAGTCACTGATATGTATGATAAACACCCTTTTTGTAATCTCGATTTTTTTTTGTAGTTTTTCCGAAAAAAAATCCCCAAAAAGCCTATTTTTTCGGCCTCTAGAGTGGCCTAAGGCCTTAACGGATACTTTGTCCTTGAAATTTAGCGGGAGATGTTAGCGGCTCAACATGAGCAGCTAGAAGAAGAGGAGGGATGCCTCTATGGACCAGGCCGATTAGCGGTAATTATAAACACATTTGTGCAAACACATTACAAAACTTTAAACGCGTTTTTCTCGAAAACACGTTTTTAAAAATGGCTGACATTCTCCTGACCGCTGTAATTAACATATCGACCTGAAATTTGGAGAGCATACTCAGAAAATATGTCTTCACGGAATGACGGATCGTTTTTTCGATAGATACATTTTGGCATTTATTACTTATCTTTTTATACGAAAAAAAGCGAAAATTCGTTTTTTTTTTAATTGCCGCCATTTTCCGAAATTTGTACTAAACGAAAAACCCATCCGTCATTCCATGACCAAAGGGTCACAGATTGATAATATGCTTTGAATTTGTGTTTCAGATCAACAAAGAGGGGGCAGTGATGTCAGCCGTTTACCTCCCGCGATTTGAGGACCTGTTTTCGCGGAGCTGCAACGGCCGCCATTTTGGTTTTGTTTCAAATTTTTTTTTTTAACGTTCTGTATATCATGAATAAAAGCAAGAAAAAAACCGCACTCAAAAAGCTTTACTCGTTTCCTTTAAAAAAAATAAAATGTAAACACCTGAAATATGGCACTCCAAGGACAAAGTCTCCCTCAATGAAGCAATATCGAAATCAAACAAAACAAACCTAAAGAGTAGTATTGAATTGTATTAGAGAATCAATATCTAAATCAAACAAACGCAAACTTTGGGTTTGTTTGGTTTGAGTTTGTTTTTTTCCGGCCCAAAAGGCTCTGCAGGCCCAAAAAGCCTATTTTTTCGGCCTGCAGAGTGGCCTCAGGCCTTAAATCCCTCAAATACAAAGCCTCCCTGTGACGCACGCATCGAGCTTGCAGGATCACTGGAAGTTTTGACAAAAGAAAAATTGCGTTGCACTACGAAAGAGGGGCACTTTTGTAGTGAAAATAACATCGGCCGATCGGAGAGGAAAAAGGAGCGATGAGTGTAACAGAGTGGGCGACAGCTTACCGGCGTTTAACGTTTGCTGTAAACGAAAATTAATGAGAGGTCATTACTCGCGAGTGGTGAAACTGGTGTGTGCGAGCACCATCTGCGTGTGTCGCGACGCGGTCTAGCTGCACGCATCAACTGCTTGCTCATCATACGTGACCTAATGCACAGTCACACATGCACTGTACGTAGCGTAGATGTCGCGTTACGAAATCCTCCCTCATTTATGCACAAATGCCCTGAATTATTGTCAATGTCCACGCGAGAGCAGCGCCCAACTTTAAACCGAATATCGCTGAATAATCATGTTTTAAGGGATCCGCTCCAATTGGCGGACTAATTCTTCGCTTATTAATTCAAGATCGTCTATAATGTTCGGCAAAACGCAGATGCCTGGATTACTCCCAATAAATTTATCACTAACGAGGTAAATAGATCGTTATCGTAATTTTGAGCGAAAGTTACAAGTTTTTGGTGGATTGGAGCTTGGACTATCGGAGCTTCTTTTACTACTGGTTTTGTTTCGATAACGACAAGTTGTAATATCGGAACACCGGTATTTCGATATTTTCCGATATTTAAGAGAAAACTCGATCCGAATGTGGAAGTGAAGATGGAAGCTGTAGAAATAATGATATATAGCTACGTGAAACCACAGTATTTATTAAGGGGTCTTCTCACTTTAAACGATAAAAAAGGCTATTTTCATTAAAAAATTTGATATGTTTATATTATAGATATTGATATAAAAGTTATTACACTTAATAAATACATTTTTTTAAATGTATGTATTTATGTAACCCAAACAAACTTTAAACGCGTTTTTCTCTAAAAAAAACGTTTTTCGACGGCTTGTTGATAAAATCTTCGAAGCTACTGAACCCATCCTTATGAAATTTTAACCACATATTCTTTACAACTATAGCTATAACGCATATCAATGATTTTTTAAATTTTGATATTTACTATTTTTTTGCCAAAAACGGTGAAAAAACACTTTTTGTTTTTTTCGAAAAATGTCCGGCATTTTGTTATTTTGGAATATATCAAAAATCGTATGATATGCGCTATAACCATTAACATACTGAATGTAAAACCATTTGATTTTTCTGTTTCGGATAATCCATCTCTGAGATTTCATCAACAGCGCAGACCTACAATATTTTAGGACATTTTTTTAACTACCACTTTTGTCTATAAATAGTGACTTAAATAAATTAAATTTGAAAAAAATGTATTTCGAAAGTGTATTTATTAAGTGTAACAATTTTTATATCAATATCCATAATAGAAACCTATTTAAAAAATCATGAAAATAGCCTTTTTTAGCGTCGAAAGTAAGAAGACCCCTTAAAAAATCACCATCTTTTGTTGGAATCTTCATTTATTATATAATTCTAAACATACTCTGCTACGTTCTCAAATATATCCAACCCAACATAAAATATATAAACAAACAAAAATAGGAATAGAAAATGCAAATAAAAGTCTACCGATTTTACACAAAGTGCAACTATTTCATGGCATTGAAAATGTAATCGGACTTTTCGGCTAATAAAAAACAGGTACATGTAAATAATATGAGTAGGTTTTTATTATTATTCAAAAAATATTGATACATTGAAGTATATTTAGGTTTGTTTAGGTTACTTATATATACTTTGGGTACAATTGTTATATATTTTTTGTAGCATACTTGTAATATAAGTTGTAATATAATTTTTAAAACAACAAGATTAGAATTGGGTGGGGAGAGGGCATTTTTAAACCAATCACAGGCATTCAGCATGTCGCAGCCCCCCACTCTACTACAACACAGTGGTAGTGGAGTGGGGGTAGCGTTACTTTCGCGTGACATCCAGCCAACTCAGACCCCTATACCCAGCGTACCTCGACAAACATATACAGTTTTAAATGCATTTCCAATGCTAACATTTCAATGCTAAATAAGTAGTAAACAAGCAAAATTAAAATTAGGAAGTTTTATGGAAGTTTTGTGAAAGAAAAGGAATGCAAACAAATGGCATAGCTTGTTGCAGGCAAGCAACAGCATAGTCACTTTAATTAACGAGATGAAGATTGTTGAAACAATGGCCGCAAAAAACAAAGGGCATTTGAAATTTCGTCTTTCAGAAACGACCGTATCTTATTACATGTCAAAAGGCCCTTTCTGATCCCACACTCGTGGATAAATAAGTTGACACTTCGGAAATATTTAATGTAGGTAATCATTTTTCAAGGCTGTCAGACGTAGTCAAATGAACAAGTAAAAGTAACTTAACCCTTCGACTGCACACTGGGTCATTTTGACCCCAGTTTTTTTCAGCTGATTGGATCGTAAAATGGGGTAATCTATTCGGCCGCAGGGCGGCGCTCGAACGTTCCCCCTCTCCTACTCTATAGGTGGACACTCGGCCCCCATCGTACATCCTGCCCGTGTACTGAAGACAGCTGTCGAAAAAGGACGTGGGGTCGAATCGACCCCGTTTATGCAGTAGTGCGGTGGAAGTGAAAACATGTTTTGTTTTTGTGAAAATTGGTGTTTTATTACTACACGTGAGTGAGTAACGATAGAAAATGCTCATAGATATTTTTTATTTGGCGCTACTATGGTAAATTATGTATTTAGAACGCCGATCATAAAACTAAAAGCAAGTGTCCGTTATGCAGGAGGGCTCTGTGCAACGAGCACCGAATGTACTTATGCGTCGAGTGCGGTAAATGTGAATAATAATGTCATTGAAGTAAAAAAAAAGCAGAAAATATACGTTTTCAACAATTAATCTGCCGAAGGAGTCGACTTTTTCCATTTTCCACTGTCCCGAAAATGCTCAAATTCAAATCTCCGAATAAACATACTTTTTGGAAAGACGGTTTGGACACTGTCTTTTTTCGTATCTACAAACCTTCCGCTTTAAAAACCTCAAAGGACTTTTTTTTATATTTATAAAAAAAAAATTATGATCTTTTTCGTGCAAGGACGTATTTTTCACTTCATTTTTGTTTTTTTTTTAAATAAATTTAATTTTTCTTAAATAAAATAAGGACCATTGACTACAAAAACGTCTCTACAAAAAAATGCATATTTATCGAAATACAATGATCTGAAAAACGTCAGGGGTCGGATTGACCCCATATGCAGTCTGAGGTTCGTGGCGGAACAATTGTAATGATATTTTGAGGTTCACAACTCTGATATCGAAACATCGTTATTATACGAGTCCAATATCGGTTTTTCAATATCGGATTTTGATCCGTTTTTTTTTTCTATGCTTCAGGTGGGATACGAAAGTGCATAAAATCGAAGCCTCAAATTATTCTCCCGCAGCGAGTTTCCTTTTTAGGCGGAAGTCGATCCTCGGAGTATCAGGCCTTCATTTATTACGCTATGTAAGAGTGCTGTGTCAGCGGATCGTTACACCTTTTCCTCCCTCGCACACCCCCCGATGAAACTTCCGTCATTCTCGAGCGAGGACGAGCGATACCTTGTCATGAAAAACAATCTAAGTAATTGGTTTGCTCCGAACTGTGTTAGGTCGGATCTATTTATTTCTTTGGACTTTAAATGGAAAATAGCAGCGGACGTCTGCATCCTCCTTCGCTCGCAGGACTTTTTCAACTCTGATAAAATGAAGCGTGTCCTCGTCGCGGGTTTCGCCGTTACACAGATATTCGTCGTGGTGAATTATTAAAAACTTTGATGCGGAAACCACGAGCGCTCCCGACGCGATTGCAATTGCTAAATGCAAATGCGAGTGCAACATTACTCGAGAGTAAACAGCGCCCGCCCATATCGTCATCGTCGACGAAATGGAGTATAAACAAATTGTACATGAAAAAGAACGCCTGTCTGGTGCAAAAAAGGCGTTTTTTAGCGTTTGAAGGGGGGTGGACGAGTCCTTAAGGGGGTGACCTGACTTGGGAGGCAATAAATACACTTTTTTCGTAGGTTTTATTTTCTGCGTGGAAAAACTTCCAAAATTAATTCTCGTTACGCATTTGAACAATACAAATCCACTTTTTTGTTAAACAATGAGCATTTTCGCGTAGATAAATATAAACCGCTGCAGTTCGATTGTGTAATTTTGATCTTAAAGTGAAAAACAAAAAAATCTCGTCATTTTTGTAATATTATCCACCATGCTTTGCGAAAAAGTTTAAGTGGCTATACCAGTGTGACACTTTCAAAAAATCGTTTTTTTTTTTGCCTTTTTCGACAGTTTATACTTTCAAGAATATCATTATCATTTATATCAATGTCATTTTATCTTGCAAAAATCGATAGTTAGACATTTAAAGGCGTTTTTCTCGAAATAAGATTTTTCAAATTTGCTGACATTGTAACTCAAAGAGAAATTATCCGATTGACTTGAAATTTGAACTGAGTACTCTTGGATATAGTTACTCTATAATGACGTAGGATATTTTTAATTGGATGAAAATTGAGGATTTGGCATTGAAAAAAAAACGACCATTTTATAAGCAAGAAAACAGACTTTTTTCATAACTACGCCATTTTGTTAGATTTTGATATTATTCGAAAATCCTACGTCATTGTACAGGATATACCTTCCAGTTTAACGACATTTTTTCCTTTTTCGGTTTCAGCTACTCAATCGGCCGGAATCATGTCAGCAGTGGAGGAACTTTTTTTTGCGCCTCCGAAAACTGCGCATAAGTCGCTTGGATCTTAATATTTTTCTATGAAAAAATTATGTAATATAGGTTGAATATAGCCAAATATATTCTTAATTTTTCGAAATATTTAAGTGAGTACTTTTGTTCCAAAAAAATCCTGAAAATCACCCAAAATTTCAGCGTTCACACTGGTATAGCCCCTTAATATCTACAATGTTTTGCAAGAAAACCATATCTTTGTGAAAATTGTCAACTTTATTCCAAATTCATGAGAATTTTTCAAATTATGCGCTTCTGTACATTTCATAGGTTTACACAAAAGTTAATATTTTGAAATTGGCTATTTTTTGGTTTTTCATTCTCGATTAAAGTTCAATTTCAACCATTTTTTGCAGAAAGAACATATGTTCGTGAAAATCATCAATTTTATACCAAATTCATGCGATGTTTTCAAAACATACGCTTCTTTCCATTTAATAGGTTCACATGAGAGTTAATATTTGAAAATGAACGATTTTTTTTTTTTTTCGTTATGACACAATGTACAAGTGAATTGCAGGACCGTTTTTCTATTGGAAAAAAAATATTACTCATCGGTCAAAACATTATACCATATTGTTGATAACTACAAAAAAAAGAACGCTCGTATTTGGAGATTATTGGTTCACCTGAGGAAAAACATACGCAGTCAGAGCTGGATTTAGGGGGGAGTGGTGGTATGGGCTATGCCCGAGGAACTCCACAATTCGATTTTTCAGGTAAAATTTGCTAACGAATGGTAAACAACACGTGGTTAAAAAAAAGCTTTGACAGCTTATTTCTGTGAAAAATAATGAAATACACCAAACACGATGAATTCTCTGTAAAAGAATATATTCCACGGATTATAATGGATAAAATGTCCCGTGGATTAAACCAACCATTTATTTCTTGACAGTTGCCGACATATCTGGAAAAAATTGCTTATTCGTATTGTTTTTTACAACTCTCTACATAAGTTTTAATACTCATCGCCCGACGCTTACACCGGCCAGTATATACCGTTTATTTAAAAATACTGTCCTTCAAAGTTGTATAAATGAAAATAGGAAAAATCTTTCAAACCGCTACGTCCAAGTCATGTCTAGGGTAGAGAATACAATAATACTATATTGCACTATAAAGTATGTAGTGACACTCGAAAAATGAATTTATTCACATGAAAATCATGGAAAAACTTATAATTGTAATCGAATTCAACTGATGACAGGAAACGTCACTTCAAACAACGTATGTCGATTGAAAGGATCTTGTTTTTTCGCAATAAATTATTTTTAAACTTCACAAAGATTTTTCATCTTGTTTGGAAAATAATTAGGGCCCTTCTTCGCTGGCCGAGGACCTCCACGGCATTAAATTCGGCGATGCGCAAACTAGTGCATTTTTACCCATCCAAATCCCCCTTCCTCAAATTAAGGTGGGACACCACTGTGACGACTAAAAAATCGATTTTTTTGCATTTTCTCAAAGTATACATATTGAAGAATGTGTGAGAAAATGGTCACGATAAAATATTGAAATTTGATCAAGTTACAGACGATTTGGGTAAGGTTCCAACCCCCTCCCCCCACCCCTTATCCACGTAATGAGAATATAAAATGCATAATTTTGCCCTTTAATTATATATTTTATGAAAAATTAGCATGCTACAGAATTAATCAATACCTCGTATGCATGTTTAACATTCACTGAAAAAAACATCATCAACCATCATCTGACTCAACTGGACCGCTCCAACCTCCTCAACTGAGCCACACTCGCGACCCGCACGGCGTTCCGATTCTCATATCGACAGATCCAATAACATGGCGTGCGATTTTCAATTCCGAAAGCGGTACCGTAAATGCGAACATCAGACGTCCTTATACCCGATCGATCCCGCGATCAGAATCCGCGATCCGGTCAGAAAGAATCAGAAGTCTAAAAAAAAATGTTTTAAACAAAGAACCTGCGAATCGAAATGTCGAGGGAATCGGCCGCGTATCCCGACTGACCAAGCGTAGCACGCGGTTCGCTACTCGGTGGCCTTGATTTATGCCAAAACGGGCGTCGTTTATTATCGGTAGCGCTGCTGGATGTTTGCATGCGTGAAATTGGAAGCGCAGACAAGCGTCCATGCAAATTTAAACCGTCCGTTCTTCGGTCTAGTCGACGCTCACGCTATCCACCTTCACGGCTGCATCGCAACCCCCGCGCGTCGTTTCTGCTCCCAACGCTTATCCTCCGTCTCACTCGGCGCCGTCTCCTCCGTCGTCTCTTCGTCCCGCGTCAAAGAAGGAACTTTACCATTTAGCGGCACAGGTAATTTTCGGCTGTACGTACTACGCACGCACACACACCCATGCACCCGCACACACCCCCACTCACACACACACACACACACCCACCCATGCTCCCACACACACACACACACACACACCCATACACCCCCACACACACACACACACCCCCACGCTCACGGACACGCACACACCCATGCTCCCACACACACACACACACACACGCGCGCGCGCAGAGAGAGAGGCCGCCGCACACACTCTCACTCACACATACACATCCACACGCACATACACACACGCACACACCCTCACTCACGCACAACCTCACTCACACACACCCTCACTCAAACACACCCTCACTCACACACACCCTCACTCACACACACCCTCACTCACACACACCCTCACTCACACACACCATCAATCACACACACCCTCACTCACACACACCCTCACTCACACACACCCTCACTCACACACACCCTCACTCACACACACCCTCACTCACACACACCCTCACTCACACACACCCTCACTCACACACACCCTCACTCACACACACCCTCACTCACACACACCCTCACTCACACACACACCCACACCCACACCCATACTCCCACACACATACACCCCCGCACGCACACACACACACACACTCGATTGCGTGCGTGGCGTTAATGCGCATGCCGTCGTATACGTTGTACACGAGCGTCGAGACTGCCGAGGTACATTCGCGCCCACCCACTCATCCCTCGTGCCCAAAGCTAGCCTCACTAAATTCTACCGAGCCTCCTGTCCTTCGCTCTTCGGGTACGGAGTTGGATTAGTGCGTGATCGACGTCCATAGACCGGGATCCTCTTCCGCCCGGTACCTCAGCTCCTCCGACTTCCCATTGGCGATCGATGTCGGATCGACCTGTAGAGGTGAACCCAACTTGGAGGGAGGTGACATGTACTTCAGTCACCTCCCTCTGTCAGGCGTCCGTTCTTTTTCCGGACCCTTCCGAGAGGCAGTTTTCACGAGGAACGGGAAAAAGCGCGTTTCCTCGTGTCCACGTTCGTCCCCAATTGGTGGAGAATCCACTTGTCGCGATGCATCATCGAGCAGGCTCGAATGAGGACACCGGCCACCGGAAGCGGTGTGTAACAGCGGTGAGTGTGTTTTCCGAGAGGATAATTATGGTTGATGACGGCGGGTGACTTTGACTTCTAGGCTTTGGAGGAGCGAGCCAAGTGTTTAACTCTGTACTGGGGGCAAACATAAGCCCGGCATGTGGAGCCAGCTAGTCAGCCCAGAGTAGCCCAACGCTACCCCTTGTTTTGGCTGGCTACGAGCTCATCGTTTACCCAACACCACCAGCACGTTTGTGATGCACTCCGAAAAGCTCCGGTCGTGTGATATTGCTCTTGGCTCGGTTACGTTCAACCTCTACCCGTTCCACCGCCAGCTCTGATGTCATTCGCGTTGCCACGACATCGAGTTCATCCCCGTACGCCGCCAACCCAACCCCGCGATGTTCTAACAATGTTTGCGCGTTATACCGGTCGCGTACCGATTACTCCCCTGTTACAGATTCAAACTCGCTGCTTTTTTTTCCTCGCCACCTTCGTGTGTGCTTCTACAACGATTACCGTCATCCTTTATAGCTCGGGACGCGAATTCTCGAGTGTTCTCGAGCCAACCGGTCGTCGGGAGACAACGTGGGCGGGTTAATGCTGCGGCGGGATCAGCTTCTCAGGTGCTTCGATGGAGACTCTTTGTTCGAAAAAGTAGATACGGAAAATTGGATGAGAGAGTGTTGGGTACCCAACACACTCAATAGATTGTGAAATGGACAACATGGCAAGTTGCGCATTGCTTGATCATATTTTTTTTTCGATGAGCTTGCGGCGTCAGCAGGTTGCTTTGTAAGAAAATGAAATGATGAAACGATGCAAAAGTTTCTTGTCTGGGCTTTTTTTGGCGGAGACTGGATTTGAATTGTGAGATGCTAAGAATTGATGAGCATCGCGATGATACGGGTAAATCTTGTGTCGTAAGTTTGTGGATGCGGAAAATTGTTTAGGGATCTTAAATTTCATGAACTCTTTGGGAACGAAAAGTTTTTACGATGTTCGTAAAATTCAATCTCGATGTTGGTAGCATCAAACACTTGTGCAAATGTTTCTGACCTATGATTCGTTGTTTTGACAGTAGAATTTAAGGAGTAGATTAGGGTGAGCGTGGTGTATCAAATTTTGGAAAAGTCACAATATAAGCAGGTGAGTTTTTTTATGAAAATTCATACTCCTTTAAGGCCTTAGGCCACTCTAGAGGCCGACAAAAATAGGCTTTTGGGGGATTTTTTTCAGAAAAACTACAAAATGAAACGAGATTACAAAAAAGGGTGTTTATCATACATATCAGTGACTGTATACAATAATTTTTTTGAAGCGCTTAATTCCAAAATGGCGGCTGTGCAGCGTTTATCTCAAAACTGCATTTTTTAAGTTGGTCGGAAACATAACTCAGACAATTTTCAACCGATTCACTTGAAATGTTGAATATATCTTGAAAAATATATTGTCTATGGAAGAACGTAGGATTTTTTTTTATATTGCATAGTTCATTTGTTATTAACAATTATCTGGCGATTTTTTAGGCAATTTTTTCACTTTCCTAAAATATATATTTATTAGTTATATCCTATAATAATATATTTTTCAAGATATATTCAACATTTCAAGTGAGTCAGTCGAAAATTGTCTGAGTTATGTTTCCGGCCAACTTAAAAAATGCAGTTTTTATATAAACGCTGCACAGCCGCCATTTTGAAATTAATCGCATCAAAAAAAATTATTGTATACAGTCACTGATATGTATGATAAACACCCTTTTTTGCAATCTCGATTTATTTTGTAGTTTTTCTGAAAAAAAAATTCCCAAAAAGCCTTTTTTTTCGGCCTCTAGAGTGGCCTAACCCCTCAAAAACTACCATATTATACCGATTTTGGCGAACGCAATGCGACTGTATACTTGTATATAACTCCATTCCTGTACAAAAATGAATCTTAACTGCTCAACCTATTATATAGTTAAAACGTAAAAATCATATTTCAGAAAATTTTAACTCCCGTCAAATTTGGGCCCTTTGACCGATTTTGCCGAAATTAGATCCAAAAATGCCCTACACGATGGTCCATTCCCGTACAAAAATTCAACCAAATATCTACAAAGTTCCGAAAATTCAAAAATGATGATTTTTGCGCATTTTCTCAAATCATACGTATTCAAGAATATGTGAGAATATGTCAAATTGAAATATAGAAAATTAACCAAGTTACAGATGATTTAGTAAGAGCAGGTAGCGCAACAATTTATGTATACTAAAACTTTCAGTCGCGTTTTACTCGGTAGGACTTTTCTCGACCTGGCCAGAATCATGACTCTATCTATAATAGTCCAATTTAAAATTTTGAAAAACCAAAATTTCTTCAATCACAGTAGCTATCGTTGTACGAAGCCGTTCTTTCTATATTTAGTTTTTTTAAGTCCCTGAATATAAGTAAAAATGTCGCCAAAATTACTCTTTTTTAAACACCCGCGGGAAAACGGCTACGTAACAACAGGAACTACATTTACGTCGACTATCAAAAATTTGTTTTCAGACCAACCATTGTCGAGTTATCGATCCAGCCGTTGGACCACATTTTCTATATAGAGGCTCTATTATGCCTCAACAACCTTGGCAATTAAAATTTTTTAACCAAAACATACGCGAAATAAATTCAATATATGCTTAATAACATATATTTTTTACAATCAAATGAATAATCCAGTAGACAAAGAAAATTAGGGAAAAAACTTTTCTCCGGCTTATCATTGTTGCGTCCTCCCTTAAGGGGGGGATATACCTTTAGGCGATAAAATAATTGGCCGAGGTTCCGAAAATTTGAAGAAAAAAAATTTGTTCGTGGCAAAACGTAGCGATTTTTTCGAAAAAATCAATGTTTTCACTTTAAAGAGTATTATTTCATAGATTTTTCACATTTCTAACTTTTTCTTGGTTCACATTATGTGTATGAGGGTTAACAAAAAAATAATCAATATATGCTTAATAACGTATATTTTTTACAATCAAATGGATAATCCAGTAGACAAAGAAAATTAGGGAAAAAACTTTTCTTCGGCTTATCATTGTGGCGTCCTCCCTTAAGGGGGGGATATACCTTTAGGCGAGAAAATAATTTGCCGATTTTCCGAAAATTTGAAACAAAAAATATATTGTTCATGGCAAAACGTAGCGATTTTTTCGAAAAAATTAATTTTTTAAACTTTAAAGCGTATCATTTCATCGATTTCCAACATTTCTAACTTTTTCTTGGTTCATATTCTGCGTATGAGGATTAGCAAAAAAAATCTTCGTTCCTTTTTTTTCATTTCAATCCCGCTGACACTATGTGTCACACCATCTGAAAACATCCACCGCAACCCGTTTAAAAGATTAATAAATTTAAAAAAAAAACATGTATCAGCCAAAAGTAGTAACGAAACATACCCTAAGTCTAAAAAACGGTAAAGAAGTTTATCCTTTTTAAAAAATCATGAAAATCAGAATTTTTTCCTCACCTAATAGTATCTCCCCCCTCAAAATAACAGAGTAGTAAAAAATCATGGATTAAGGGGTCTTATCACTTTAGACTCTAGAAAAAGGCTATTATCGTGATTTTTTTATAGGTTTATAGTAAAGATGTTGATTTAAAAAAAGTTGTTACACTTAATAAATACACTTTCGAAATACATTTTTTTTTAATTTAATTTTTTTGAGTCACTCTTTATAGACGAAAATGGTAGTCAAAAAAATGGCCTAAAAAAATGTAGGTCTGCGCTGTTGATGAAATATCGAAGACGGATCATCCGAAACAAAAATATTAAACGGCTTTAGATTCAGTATGTCGATGGCTATAGTGCATATCGAACGATTTTTTATATATGCAAAAATAACAAAATGGCCGACATTTTTCGGAAAAACAATAAAAAAAACTCGTTTCACAGTTTTTGGCAAAAAAAATAGTAAATATAAAAATTCAAAAAAAATCCTTGATATGCGCTATAGCTATAGTTGTAAAGAAAACGTGGCTAAAATTTCATCACAATTGGTTCAGTAGTTTCGAAGATTTTACCAGCCGTCGAAACCCGTTGTTTCAAGAAAAATGCGTTTAAAGTTTGTTTGGGTTACATAAATACATTTAAAAAAATGTTTAATGTGTTTCGAAAGTGTATTTATTAAGTATAACAACTTTTATATCAATATCTACACATGCAGCAATTTTGACCGGGATACCCTATGTCCGATCAAATCCCGATCAGGATTTGTCATGGATTCCCCAAAACCGGTATCCCGGTTAGAATCCAACTTGCATCAGTATCGGCATATGTACGACGACGATGGCATCATTTTGAAAATTTTGGCGTCACGTGTATGTTCTGTATTACTATGGAATTCCTATCTATAGATAGGAATTTCTGTCTATAGATTCTTATCTATAAAATTCCTATCTATAGATAGGAATTACATAGTAATACCGAAAATACACGTGATGCCAACATTTTCAAAATTATGCCATCGTCGTCGTACATATTCCGATACTGATGCAAGTTGGATTCTAACCGGGATACCGGTTTTGGGGAATAAGTCTCTGTTTATACCCACCGACATGTCGGTGGGTATAAACATGTATTTAAGACAAATTGAAATCAAATTCACAATGATTAGATTAAAATTTACACCAACCCTGAGTTCCTACGTATTTCGAGAGAAAATATTTCGTCGAGGCAAAGAAATTTTTGCAAAAAAAGTTGTGAGTTTCAAATATTACATTATAAATATGAAAAAAATCACAAAATGAGTTGTGAATTTCCTCAAGTTGAAGAAAATAAAAATCGAATTCACGACAGTTATATTAAAATTTATACCACAAGTGTAAACGTATTTTGAGAGAAAACATTATGTTAAGGCAAAGAAATGTTCGCACAAAAAGTTATGTGCAAAAATTTCTTTGCCTCGAGGCAATGTTTTCTCTCAAAATACGTACGAACTCACTTTTGGCGCAAATTTTAATCTAATCATTTTGAATTTGATTTTAATTTGTCTTAGATACGAAAAAATTCACAACTAATTTTGTGAATTTTTTTGTATTTATAATTTCTTGTCAATACATTTGCATTCACAGATTTTGATGTGAATTTTTTTTAATTCACATCAAAATCTCGCGATGAGCGCGATCTGCCATTTGAATCTTTGGACAAATTTTTTTTTACTGATAGTTTAATGCACCAAAACTTTATAAATGTTATTTATTTTTATAATCAATTTAACATGTCATAATTCCATTTTTGACATTTTATTTCAGCCCGTATTCACCCGTGATCCTTCCCAGATTCCTCAATGATTCCATGGAGAATCTATTTAGAGTCATTAAAGGATCCGGTTCTGGATCCCTAATGGAATCCAGTTTACGGATCTTACATTTAGTCTTCGAATCTGATCCGATATCGGACTAGATCCCGACTGGGAGCCCGGGATACAAGTCAGAATCCAGCTGTATCCCTGCCAAAATTTCTGCACGGGTATAATATAAACCTATAAAAAAAATCATGAAAATAGCCTTTTTAGTGTCTAAAGTGAGAAGACCCCTCAGTCCATCTTATTGCGACATTTCTGCTATGAGAGTTCCTACGAGGGTGACCCATCAGTATCTTTCGGAGAAGCATTTTGTAATGAATATTTGTTCATATTGCAGAGGGGATGTGAGCGTTATTTGCATGAACGGGAGGCGTTCATTGGTTACAATGGCATGTTAACCGGCTATACTCTGCCCTCGTACGTATAAACCGCCGGGGGGGGTTTATGTGTGCGGAGAATTGGCCGAGCGGAGTAGAAAATCGATAGGAATCCCCCTCCCCTGCCCCACCACCCCGCGGATATCGTCACGAGATTCGATATCAATCAATCTCGACACAATTAAATGATTCGAGCAACGCTCACCTCGCTACTGCGAAGCCCTTAATATACACAATGTCTACGTTTTACGATCGGGCTAATGAAAATTAACACAAATATTTGTCGCAATTAATAAATTAAGCTGAGCCCCCCGACAGGGATTATCTCTACTTCGCATCTACGCGATAACCGCACTCAAAATTTCCGATGTAATTTGCGGGTCAACCGATATCGATCGATAGGACGATATCAGTCGCCGAGTTCAAAGGTCTTCCCCGTTAACACGGGCCTCGAGCCCTCCGCCCTCCTAAAATCTACAAAGCTTCGTCATCCTGAAATCATAATTCCCACATTTTCACGAAGCAAACAACAACCAAATTCACGAATTTCGATTCGTAATCATTGCCGAATTATTTACCGACGAGCGAAAAAAACGGACCATTCGATATGTGAGCAAATTGCCGAGGTCGCGTATCGTTAAATATACAGATGATGTCCATGTTTGTCCACGTGAGAAGATTATAGACCGGCAAACGAAACTGCTACCTGCCAGTGCCTCGTTTCATCGAGGGGGGGATATACCTTTAGGCGAGGAAAAAATTTGCTGATTTTCATGATTTTTTTTCAACCCTTCCTTGTCACACTGGGCCATTCTGACCCGGATGAATTTGAAATAAAATCACTCACTTTCGGAAAACTAAAAGTTTTCAATAATTTTTTACAAATTGTTTACTTTCCTTTAAACTTAAAACTGAAAGTTGTCAATAATTTTTTACAATTTGTAATTTACAAATTGTATACTTTCCAAATTTTATTTATGCGGATGTATAAAAAAAATTAATAATATATCCCGGATTTTTCTCAATAAAAACCGACCGAAGGATTATTAAGGGCAGGCTGACGAAGTACTGGCAGGGTCAAATTGACCCAGTGTGTCAAACCGTGGCCAAATATAAGTGCGTCAAGGAAGGGTTAAAGAAAAATTTCTTGACCATTTCCGAGACTTAGGGTATGTTTTATTACTACTTTGGCTGTTATATGGTATTGTTTTATTTATTAATCTTTAAAAATGGCGAAGGTATGGCACGGTCTTCTGAATTGCATTTTCAAAATTGGCGTGACGTGTTGGTAAAAAACTAGTCGACCGATCCTGATGAAATTTGGTTTAAATCTTTCTAACCTTATCGTCTAAAACATGACCCTCAATGTTTTTGAAAAAAAAAGTATTTCTTATTGCAATATATAGCCATTTTTCGAAAATACAATCTTTTCGCTTCAAAGCGTACCATTTTATCGATTTCCATCGGAAATCAATACGGTTTGAAGATTACTTCAAGAATATGTTTTCCTCTATATGAACGTAACTCTGATTTAAAAAAATTGAAAATTGATTTTTTTAGAGGTTTGCAAACAAAAGGTTTTAATTTTTGCCATTATTTTATAAACTTTTTTGCTATAAAAAATATACTTTAAACAATGACATTACCCCAAATTAAGGTTCATATAGAGCGTAATGATATAAAGATATTAACTATCACTTTAAAAAATTATAGGTCAGAAACTTTTTGAGCTAGAGTGTACACAAAATGAAAAGAAGTCGTTTCGAGAAAAACGAGCTTGAAAAGAAGTTACCGAAAACGAAAAATTCAAGGCAGTAATTAATTATTTATACTGCTTACCCGTTAATCAGCGATTAGTTTTACTAACAATATATGAAATTAAAAACAGTTGATTTTTGAGTAATCTAAACTGGTTTCCCGCCTTAATTTTAAAAAAAACATGTAATAGCCAAAAATAGTAATAAAACATACCCTAAGTCTAAAAAATGGAGACGAAATATTTCCTTTTGACCAAAAATCATGAAAATCAGCCATTTTTTCCTTGCCCAAAGGTTTCTCCCCCCTTAACCCTCGGCCGAAAGTGAGGGTGTGGTTGGGCTGTACACGATTGTGGCACACGAGGCTCGTTTCGCGCATGAAAATTGTGAGGTTACGCAAAAGGACGGCAGCACCAGGCGTGCGTATTCGCAAATTCGGACCGTCATTTACATATTTCCGGTATATCGAACGGCACGATATTCGTTGTTTGGTACATCGTTAAATCTACGCGTAAATTACAAAACAAATTTATGGATAGGTCCTTGTGATCGGGTTCGAGCTTCACAGGATTCCCATTAAAGTTTTCCGAGCACTGGCTTGATTATTACATCTGAATAATAAAATCCGATGTGGGGTAATTCAGCGTGGTGACTTTTGGAAAAGGTGTCGTCGCCGTTGTCCTGTTAACGAGAGGGTAGGGGTTTCAGCGTGAAAAAAAAACACTTTTTTGCAATTTTTTATCATCTATATGGATCGAGTAAATTTATTGAAACCTTTTGTACATTGTTAAGTGTCATTTCAAGAACATTCCGTGAAATTTGTACGCGAAAATATTCACAAACAAGCCGGTGACAAAGCTTTTCCGAGAACGCCTTTGGAAAAACATGATTTTCGGTGTTCACTGTATCTCAGCTAGAAATTATCTGAAATCAAGTACCATTAAAATTTAGTCAAATCCTCCCGTTGGGGGAGGATTTGATGATAATAATTTTAAATATATTAATTTTTTAATTTAATTTTACTTTACTTATTACTTTAATAATTTATTTTGTTTCATTTCTAAATTTTTGATGGTCGTGTAAAGTGAAAAGTGCTATTTTTCACGAAAAATTCCGCCATTTTGGGGGTGGAAAACCCCCTCAATGTAAAAAAAATCTCAATCTAACCGTTGGGGGGAGGTATTTTATATGTAAAAAGTTCGAAATAAGTCGGTCATGTAGTTTTCAAATGGCAGTGAACACGGATTTTGAAAAAGTGGTTTCGAGAAAAACGTGGCACCGACTTGTTTGTGGACATTTTCGCGTACAAATTTCACGGAACGTTCTTGAAATGACACTTAACAATGTACAAAAGGTTTCAAAAAATTTACTCTTTCCATATTGATGAAAAAAAATCGCAAAAAAGTGTTTTTTTTAACGCTGAAACCCCTACCCTCCCCTTAATTTTCATTCGCACTTCTCAATAATATCAATGCGGGAACAAATGGCGTAACGGGCTCCAGTGATCGCAAGGATCAAAATTGTATTGAAACGGAGTAGTTACCAACTGAAATATAAAATACTAAAATAGAAAATAGAGAGATAAATTAATCGCGAATTTACAGTCGATCGTGCAATTATAGCAACACATTTGCTATGTTTGACATGTGACAAGTGACGTTCACGTGTAAAATTTTAATATTTAATTTTAAAAAATCAAGTGATTTTTCGCATGTGTTAAAATATGCTTCATCGTATGACTAATTCTTCGGAATAGAAATAGAGGTGTTCGAATATTTTCAAGATAGTACTCTCCTTTGACCACATTTTAATTTAAAAAATATACAAAATTTCGTTTATTAAAAACGTTATTAAAAAAAATAATAGTAAAAAATTAGTAAAAGCAAACATTTGATATAAAAAATGTACTCTTTAAAAAAAAAAACGTACAGCCACTTAGCCAAACGCGTACTCGAACATTTTGAAGGTGATACTCTCCTTCGACTACATTTTGATTTTTTTCATTTACACAGTTTAAGGGGTAAGGCCACTGTAAATTTTTTGAAAAATCGATTTTTTTTTATTGGCTTATAAAATAGTTTAAACCCTCTAGAATAAGAAAAAAAAGGTCCTGTGCGACCCAAACAAACCCAAACAAACCCAAACAAACTATTCGCAAAACTTTAAACGCGTTTTTCTCGAAACATGGTTTTTCAAAATGGCACGCAGCATAACTCGAACAATTTTCATTTTTTTTACTTGAAATTTTAACCAGATGTGAACATTTACATTATCTTGAGAATGTCGATCGGAATTTTCAAGAACTTTATTTATTGATTTTTTATTAACAAAAAACTTGCCGTTTTTTTCGTCAAAAATCAATTTTTTTTTTCAAACGCACGTCAAATCCACAAAAATTGATACTTTTTAAAATCCGATCGACATTCTCTAGCTATAGCCCTCTAGATTAATGGTTTTTTTTTTGTTCTAGATTCAAAAGTGCACCAGTGGTGCTGCGTGCCGCGGAGCCCTGGAAGCAAAACATGTCCCGGGAAGATAGCTGTGGAACCGCCATTTTGTTTTTTTTTTACTGTAAAAAAATTTTATAATAAAGTTTAATGTATGCCCGATAACATCATTAAAAGTTTTTTTTCAAATACCTTCAATTTCGGGAGCAAAAAATTAGTGAAAAAACCTTTTTTTTGGGCCGTTACAGTGGCCTTACCCCTTAATTTACTAATACTTTTATTACAAAAATAAATAGTAAAAAATGCTTAATATTGAGCATTTTATCTTAAAATTTGACCAGAATAGTACTTGTTTTAATTTTTTTTTAAACGTACTACCACATTTTTAGAACTGCCTTCTTGCATGAAATTGCACGGTCCGGAGCAAGGGACTTAAAAAATCTTTCCGCGCCGATTCGGCCCTTCGTGCTTCAAAGAAAAATCTTGAATTCAACTGGACAAATGAATGCCTCACGATGTAGCGCAGAGACCACTGTTTCTATCGACCCTACTTCAACTTTACAGAATTAAATGAAATATCATTTCGTACGGTCCATTTTATACCTACTCGGATCCTAACAATACGAGGGAAGCTCGAGAAAATCTTTTTCCTCCTAAGGGAAAAAAGCTTTCACGTTCTCACAGTGCGGTCAAGTATAGCGTTCAATTATTAGCTCCTTCAATAATTTTACGTACAAAGAGTGCTACAATGTCCGTTGAGTGATTATTCTTCCCATTGTGTAGACAAATATGAAGAGTTATTATGGAACGTCGACAGGAAGTTACCGTGCTTTTGTCTCTGCTCGATTGTTCCACTAGGCAGATAGCTCGAGATTCTCGTGCTCTGTGATAAAAATTGCAATAAACAACGACGATTGACACGGGTGGGATTCGATTTCTGGTGCCACAATTGTTTTGGGCTTGAAGAGGACCTCGAGGAAGACATTCTTATTATCAAAGAAAGCAAAGATTCTCAGAGAAAATTTGCTACTCGAATTACTAAATTTTCACCGTTGGACTCAAAATCGAGTCGAAAAACCTGAAAGAAGTTTGTTTCCGAAAAAAAAAACTTTGCCCACATTAACTGGCAGTATAACTTGGACAAATATTATCCAATTCACTTTAAATTTTTACCGTATTGTGTAAACTTAATTCTCCCCAAAAATTCGCTAATTCTCGATTCGTTGAAAAACTCTTTTTTTAAACAATTCAACATTACAACCTTCCAACCTTGCTGAATCTTTAATTTCCGTTCAAATTTTATTTAGGTCAATACTGAGCGTTTTATTATATTTCAATAGAAAATCGTTGGTTTTTTATATCAGATAATTAGAGCGTTCCATCGCACATTCCTGAGGAGGCAACTTTAAGCAGCAGGTGCTCAGCTAATCGTTAATAGTTTTTATAGAAAATTTATTTAAGTTAGCTCAAATGCTAAATAATAACATTTCTGACTTGTAAAGCAATAAACTTCTTATTTTCTCCAGCAAGAAATCGAGAAAAAACGACCGCTTGCTTGACCCTCCCCCCCTTAAACTACAAAAAACACGATATTTAAGGGAAAAAACCCTAGCCTCTTCTCTAGCGATTGTCATGCAGATCATGAATAAAAACGGTATTATCCTTCCAGGTCAAAAACCACTCTGAAACAACTGCCGCTCACGAAACTCCGTTTACTTTGCGTGTTTCTTTCTACACCGTCTCATACACTTCATGTGTATGACGCATGTGCAGATCTTCATACACTTCAAGGCATATGCACATCATCATAAAGTTCAAGGCATGTGTAAATTCGTCTTACACTTTAAAGCATGTGCAGATCGTCGTACACTTCAAGACATGTGCAGATCGTCATATGACGATCTGCACATGCCTTGAAAAGTATGATTATTTGAATACTTAAGTATATACTTAAGGCATGTGCAGATTGTCATACACATCAAGGCATGTGAAGATCGTCATACACTTAAGGAATGTGCAGATTGTCATACACTTTAAGGCATGTGCAGATCGTCATACACTTCAAAGCATATGCAGATCGTCATACACTTCAAGGCATGTGCAGATCATCATACGCTTCACGGCATGTGACAATCGTTGTACTCTTTATGGCATATGGAAATCGTCATACACTTCAAGGCATGTGCAGATTGTCATACACTTCAAGGCATTTGCAGATCATCATGCGCTTAAGGCATGTGCAGATCGTCATACACTTCAAAGCATATGCAGATCGTCATACACTTCAAGGCATGTGCAGATCATCATACACTTTAAGGCATGTCCAGATCATGATACACTGCAGGGCATGTGCAGATTGTCATCCACTCCAAGGCATGTGCAGATCTTCATACACTTCAAGGCATGTGCACATCGTCGTACACTTCACGGCAGTGTAGATCGTCGTACTCTTTATGGCATATGGAGATCATCATACACTTCATGGCATGTGCAGATAAGCATACACTTAAGGCATGTGCAGATCGTCATCCACATCAAGGCGTGTGCAGATCATCATACACATAAGGCATGTGCAGATCGTCATACACTCCAAGGCATGTACAGATATTATCATACACTTCAAGGCATATGCAGATCGTCATATACGATGATCAAGGCATGTGCAGATCATCATACACTTTAAGGCATGTGCAGATCGTCATACACTTTAAGGCATATGCAGATCGTCATCCACTCCAAGGCATGTGCAGATCTCTATACACTCCAAGGCATGCCCGGGAAAAAAAGTTCATATCTGAATATATCTGAATCATATCTGTAGAATCAGATATGATCAGACAAGAAAATTGGCAATATCTGTTCATGTAGTGTCATGACAGATTACGTATGCTTATATCTGAGCATGTATGATCATATTAGAGCCATTTTGATAATTTTGAGAGCAGACCCGTCCGTATCGCAGCAGGTCTGACCAGATCCAATCCCCAGGCAAGATCTGATTTTGTTGGACCAGATCTGATTTTGTTGGGCCAGATCTGATCATGTCGGGTAGATCTGACTTTATTGGGCCAGATCTGATCATGTCAGGCAAATCTAATCCTATTGGACCAGATATGTCTGTCCGTATAAGAATAAAATACCGTGGATCCCAGTAGACCTGGACATCTATGAACAATAGACCTGCCCATATGATAGAATCATAGTTTATCTGAAACATCAGACCAGGTATGACTCCGACTATATCAGAGCAAATCTTACCCTGTTGAGACATCAAATCTTGTTAGTGCAGTCATGAAGATATTAAAATGTTTACATATATAGAGCAGGGTTATTAACACGTCATCACTTGACGTGTTAATAATTAATAATATTATAGTAACTCACATGATCACATATAATACAGTCAGGTGAGGTGCTATATCTGATCGGATATCGTCTCATATCCTCATATATCGTTGAGGATCCTCTCATATCCTGATATATCCTCATATATCGTTGAACTGCATATACGACAAGGTATGAGTGTATAAGACTTCGTATATTTTCCAGGTTTGGTATCGTATCTGATGGGATAAAATGTTATATGAACGTGCCTGATTATATATCACATCATATATGTTTAGATATGGTTTCACGCTGCCAACTCGCCTTGGTACCTGACCAGATAGAAAACATATATGAGATCTATATAGCGGAGTTTGGTACCGTATTTGATCGGATATGATCTTATACGAACAGATACGTTCACATATCACATCATGTATGTTCAGATACGAATTTACGGTACCAACTCGCCTTGATACTTAGCCAGATATAAACAGATATGAGTTCATATATGGTCAGGCCAGATACTGTAATTTATCAGATATGATCTTCTATATGCATATGTGATGTGGAATATGATCAGACCTAATCGTATATGATACTGTAAAATGTCAGATATAAATATATCTGATACATGTATGACAATATCTGAAACATATATGAACATATCCACTCAGCCATGAACTTTTTTTCCCGGGTGTACAGATCATCATACACTTCAAGGCATGTGCAGATCGGTATACACTTCATGGCATGTGCAGATCGTCATATACTTCGAGGCATTTGTAGATCGTCATACCGTTCAAGGCATTTCTAGATCGTCATACACTTCAAGGCATGTGCAGATCGTCATACACTTCACGGCATTTGTGGATCGTCATACACTTCGAGGCATGCGCAGATTGTCATACTTTTCACGGCATGTGCAGATCGTCATGCATTTCATGACATGTGCAGATCGTCATACACTTCAAAGCATTTGTGAATCGTCATACACTTCATGGTATGTGCAGATCGTCATACCCTTCATGGCATGTGCAGATCGTCATACATTTCATGGCATGTGCAGATCGTCATACACTTCTAGGCATTTGTGGATCGTCACACGCTTCAAGTCATGTCCAGATCGTTGTATTGATGTTCGATTTACTTTCATTGCGGACACGTTGATTCCCAAAGTTGCACCTACTTTTCAGTTCTTCGAACTAACGTCAGCCCTCGAAGGAAACATTTAGTTACAACAATGACGAACTCGTGTTGAGAATTAATGAAGCATTGATGCGCAAAACGGACAAGACTGAGCATTAATCAATAGAGTGGAAGATGGAAATCGTGGGATCGAATGAAAAGGTTCGGCGGACACGGGGGCGGGGAGAAAGGATCATTGAGGCTCGATGATGTCAATACAGGGTCAAACAGAAGTGGAATAACGCGCTCGACTAGACCTTTCGCGAACGTTCCGCTACGATTAATTCATCGAGCGACATCGAGCTAGCCAGGCTACATCGGAGCTCTCGTATACGTCCATCATTCGAAACGTAAACTTTGAGAGACAATTTCCAGTCGATCCATCGCGTGAGCTAAACTCCGTGCTAACCATTTGGCGCAGGTAAAAGGCTTTCCTCTTCCCATCCCCCGTGCCTCCGCGTTCGCCAAGCTACCCCTATCCTCCTCTCAATCGTGTCTACCAGCTATCCGCAAATTCAGCGGGCGAGTAACTAAAATCGTGTATGGGATATAGTTTAAAGTCCCTTCGTGCGCGTTCGTCGGAGAATTGTGGCTCTGGCAAGACGTGCGGAAACAGAAACTCGTTAGTTATATTTGCATGCGAGTATAGTACATGCCGCTTCGGTTCTCCCCCGCGTGCGCATCGACGCCGCAGCCAACCCGCACGGAACGTGTCTCGGCTTCTGTCCTTGCATCCCTCGTATATACTACCCCAGGGCCGGCACTAACCTGCCCAGCTCTAGCTCGACAATGATTTTTCCCTCCAATAGCGTCGAAATTTAGAACAGCCCGGCAATTCCCGGTGACTGCTCGGGCCTCCTTACCTGCAGACGTCGCAGCCTTTCGTGAGCTCTTTGTCGACTCCGGCAGAAAGTTCGTGAACCCAAAACGGAATCAAGTCTACTTGAATCAACTGCTCTCTTACAAGGAACATCCCTCAGATGACACCCTTCGATTTTGTTGAAATTTGGATATGTTATAAAGCACCGAATAGTAAGCGATAAGTATTTTTTTTTATCGGCGGAAAAACAGTTTTACGGGCTGAAACGCACGCTCAAAAATGGGGATGTTTTTCGTTTTTCGTCGATAACGTGTTAACTGTACGAAATATTAAAAAATTTCAAATTGCAACAATGTTTATTTTTTTGTGCACTATACATTGGAGATGAGAACGATAACGTTATCAACGAAAAACGAAAAACACCCTTATTTTCGAGGGTTCGGTTCACCCCTTAAAACCGTTTTTCCGACGATAAAAAAAATACGTATCGCTTACTTTTCGGTGCTTTATAACATATCCAAATTTCAACAAAATCGAAGGGTGTCAACTGAGGGATGTTCCTTGTTAGATTATTTTCGTCTGACTGACTTCTAATTCGGACATAACATTTTCTCTTATATGACCGGATGATTTCTAAATATATGTTTATCCATTTATCGATAATAAATTATTAATGCTGTTTTTTTTTTTCGAAAATTATATTTTTTTACAATTTACCGTTTTCGTAATTTCCAAAACTTTAAAAAAGTATCCGGTTATACGAAACTTTTATTATCATACTACGAGTACGTATTTTCATTTTTTTACTTCAGATCCCCCAGTTGTCAGAACCATTTGCATCGTTTGGCTATGCAGCAACTGCGGGACTTTGTTCAAATAACAATTACTTCATTGTTTATCAATATTTTTCGATGAAAAAAAACCTACAACTTGGCAAGACTATGTATTAATTGTGTTTAAAATTTATACCACCTCATCCCAATACCTCCACCAGAAAAAAATAATGAAAATCGACCTGTTTTTTGAGCCTCAAGCTTTCTGATGCCCAGTCAAGCTGATGTTCAGTAGTTGTGTTTACATGGGTGTTGATTCGCGACACATGGAATACGATCTTGATACGATTCAAGCCCAGGCACGATTTCGTAACGCCTGCCTCAACGAATAAAATTTACCGTTCCCACTAAATCCTAATGCGATTTTTTTCCGCGAGACATTATCCTTTTCATCCTGTGTCACCCGCGGATTCGCGTTCCGGGCACTTAGTAAGAGACAAAAAAAAGGATGATCGCCCGTTGCACGCGCGAGTCGCGAGGCGCAATGTCTCTGTTTGCACGGGGTACTTTCCGAGCTAGCGTTTTGCTTTACGCACCAAGATAAGAGGAGCTTGCCATCCGGATTAACCATATTCATACGTGTAACCACCGAGCCCGAAACTTTAAGCACTCGGCAAGGTGCAACGTGCGGACTAGCTCATTATTCAGGGAGGCCATTTCGCAACCCGGAGCAAAATGAGATCAGGCGCGAGTACACACAGTCTACACGCCCGCCACGACCACCTTCTTCATATCATCCCTGCAACGCTACACCCGACGAGAACTTCCACACCCTTACGCTCCTCTTACGTATCCCGAATAACGGAGATTTCCAGACTCTCACTTTCAAGATTGTACGCGTATTCCGGCTCCTGATCTTCGTCAAGGCCTTAGCGAGACTTTGACAACGATACTTCAGAGCTACTCCGCCCATCATCAGCCTTCAAAGTACTCAGATGCCACGTACGTCTATCAACTAAGTCCGCAGAGATTTTGGATAAAGTTCCGAAAAGCCCATACCGCCGATTAATTTGGAATTTCGTGTACCCATGTATTTTGACTCACCGATCACGAATGTGATAGTGATACCCGCAAATTTGGTTTTCAACGTCAAAACTATAAAAACAGATTTTTGAAAACGGTTTTCTATTTTATTTTAATAAATGTTGATCTTAAAGAAAAATGTTTCCTACAGAAGTCGTAGCCCATGAAAAGATTGATCTTTTATGTTCTATACAAGTTTTGTCTAAAACCATTCTGTTTCGAGAAAAATGGGATAATGCTCCAATAAGTACATGAGGCTAAACTTCATTAGTTTCGATATTATCTACTTACGCACTTTACCACGGGAAGATTGGAGTTTGGTCTTTAAGTACAGTTTAGTCTTTAAACCTAAACAAACCAAAAAAAAGCGAAAAATAAAATAAAATACAAAAAAGGGAAAAATAAACATGCACTTTAAAAAGTAAACTCCAACCTTTCCGCGGTAAAGTGCGTAAGTAGATAATGTCGAAACTAATGGAGTTTAGCCAAATGTACTTATTGAAGCATTATCCCATTTTTCTCGAAACAGAATGGTTTTAGACAAAAACTGTATAGAACATAAAAGATCAATATTTTTATAGGCTACAACTTTTGTAGGAAATATTTTTTTCTAAGATCAACCTTTATTAAAATACAATAAAAAAACGTTTTCTAAAATCAGTTTTTTGTGAGATTTGACCTTGAAAATTGAATTTGCGGGTATTTTCACTATCATATTCGTGATCGGCGATCCAAAATACATGGGTACACAAAATTTCAACTGAATCGGCGGTATGGGCGTTTCGTAACTACACCCCAGATTTTTCACCTGCAGGCTCCTACCGTTTGCGTGACTCTACTTTGCAGATGCTGCGGTAAGGGAAAAAATGCTATACTGGGAATCCGCAGGTATGACAGCGAAGACACGACAAGTCACCTTGCATACCTGATGGACCGAGTGATGAACGGCTCATTCAACTGGTTTCCGGTAAAATGGTAACGCTCGTACGCGATTCCACGTTGAACTCCTCTCTGACTTGCTGATAGCGAAACAGTGTTTCCCTCCAGATTACAGTCTCTCGCGCCTTTCACCGGGCCCTGTAGTACGGCACTTTATTCACCTTTGCCGCTGCCATATAACATCCGAGCTCGGCACGACAGCCAGTGTATAAAATGTTTTATTGCATGGTAAATCTTTCACGCAACAAACCGTGGTTCCACTACTTTAACGTTACGAATATCATTTGCATAGACATTAAAAAACCAATTAAATTCGAATGACCTACGTCCTCTCTGACCATCCCTTCCTCCGTCTTTTCCTACTCCACCCTGTCCAGCCCCGTACGTCGTTACTTGTGTATTTCCAGTCCCGCATAGAAACCTCGCCCGGCTTTGCGTAACATACGCCGCCATCCTCCCGACAAATTGTGTCCCATGACAGTTAACGAGCTTCACGTGCGATTCAACGAACCCCAACGAGCAAGTTCAAATTTTCACCGGTGTATGTGTACGCAAGTTGTTTTTCGTTACAACCTCACGGAGCCGATTCGTACAAGGTGATAAGTCGAAACTGCTACCTCAGCGGCATGCGATAAGACCAAGTTTGGATATGTCATGCAAGTTTCACGTGGATGCTCTTTCGGGATTCAGCATCTGCTGCATTGCTCAAATGCGTTTGCGTATCGATCCTTTCGGCCATAAATAGATAACGAAAAGCTCGGTACCTTTTCTTCGTGACGTATATACAGCAACGAATATCAGGAGAAACGGACTGCAAGGAAACATGAAGTAGGTAAGGAGAAAGTAACCAACCGGTCATCCGCATGTCTTCAATCATCTTTTGGGCGATTGCGTTGCACCCTGGCCTCGTTTAACGAGGATACAATGCTATCGCAGTTTTTTCACCTGACACCCACAACTTAGGAAGAATTAACTAGTTAAGGAGTGGACTTTTCCCTCCCATGTTTGGCACGGACAGATGGCGTGCTGGTTACAAAGCATTAAGTGATTTGTATCTGACGTGGTAGGCACACCTTCGACAGTCACGCTATACCCACTGGTCCCACAGAGACCCCCTACACACTCCTTCTTTCGGCCTTTTCTCTCGTTCGTCAACACACGTCGAGTATAATTTCGGTTTCCGCTGACAGTACTCGTCGAGGCCATCATGCTCGGATCTTTTTTTTTTTATCAATTCTGATCCGCTATCTTTGAGGGTGCAGAGTAATGAAGTTATCGAACACAACGAGGAATCTTGATAGCCAATCTACCATTTTTTCACGACGAAAGCAACGAATCGTTAGCTTGTAGAAGTGGCTTGGAAGATATTGATCACGTCCTCTCAACAATCTATTTCCAATAGCCATTTATCCAATGAAATTACGGACGGTACTCAGTGGAACGCGAGTTCCACAATTGTTTCCAAAATGGCTAGTAAACTACCAAGTTCCAAATCAACTGAGCTTTTGCTCTTGGATTGGCCATTTTCGTTAGCACGGCACTGCGGCACTCGCCAACATCAACATGAGAACATACTCGTCATTGTCTCGACTCCTTTCTCCTTGTAAATCTGCCAACAGGCATTCGTGTCATCGAGACAGTTATTTTGTTCTGCTCCTTTCGAATTCTGGTGGATGCGTGTATGTATATAAATTATGAAGACGTGTACGAACGGAGCAAAGCTCCTAGGTATTGGTGAAAGCTATGGTCACATTTAGCTAGCGCTTCGAAACCCAAAGCAAACTTTTGGCAGTATCATTCGAGCTTCATCGCCGTTGCACGCCTCCATTTCCTTCCGGACATTTGACGGGGGTTTCCTATCTAGGTCTCAGGTTCAGCTGCTCCTAGTCAGATTCAAGGCTCCCCAACATCTCCCGAGCACTCCTGTTCTCGCACACACCCTCGAGGAATTTATAGATACTGGCAAGCTGTGCTACGAAATAATGAACTTGCGCTTTCAAACTACGCTTGCCCAGTGCAGTACTTCCCGATACAGCACCAAAAAAATCAAACAAGCAGCACATGGTACCGGAAAATCCATAAATATCGTCTTATTAAGCCAGTGAACTGTTTAGCACGAAGTTTTACTCGATCGCCTGGGCTGAACGGAACAGCAACCTCGTCTTCTCAAACCCACACTCGAACATTTGGAAAGCAAGTGTTTCGACAGGATACGCCAGATTGGATGATGTTCTCACGCATGAGAACGATGCTCCAATGTGTAACATCATCAACTGATCCGCGAAAGACGAAATACATTGCACGCGGTTATATAGTGTACGCGGTTGTTGAGCTAATGTTTGCAAAGCAATCTGTGAAAAGGAATACGCCAATGAATACGGCCAAGCAGCCCGTGAGCAATATCCATGGCAACTAGGATAGCTATCCTACAATGCTGATGGCTACACCGCACTTCCAAGTTCACACAGCCCAACACAAACGGCATTCAACTCCACCTGATGAACGTTTCGCTTCTCGCCCGGAGAGCACGCTTACCATTGTAAATGTTCGGGCTCATTCGTACGTGTTTATGTTCTAGAATCTCCATTTCAACGTTGCCAAGCTTCGTATCCTGAAAACGATTGAGACGTTCAACGTACAGAGTAATCGAGAGCTCAGTTTTATCGTCCAACGGAGCGTAGAAGTTCATTTTACATCGCTTCGCGTACTCTTCAAAGTTGATGGAAGAATCTGAATCTCGACAACTAAACTCGTGTGCAGGTCAAATCAAAGCGAACCAAAGCTCCGTTGACAGATCAACGTACGTATTTGATTCAACGAACGTTCTAGGCCTTACCGTTTGACGAGGCAGGGCTTCCGCAAAATAGTTTGTGTCCCAGTGCGTGGGGTAGAAGCGAATCATCAGTTCCGCCAGGGGTGTGTGTGTGTGTCAAACGAGCCAACCTGTTGGACCCTTCGAGCCCATCGACGGATCGATTCCAGCCTCGAACGAGCCAAAATAAATGGAATATTCAGCTAGCATCGTTTCGCATATCTACCCAACGACCGGCAAGCCCTTTCGATGTAGACGAAAATTCTTCAACCCTTCGTAATCTCGCAGCTGGAAATCATAATTGAGAGCCTCGGGACATTAGACCAGCGCTTTCAATACCCGTATGAACCAACTCCAACGAAACCACGACAGACGGACTTTCCAAACCTTTGAAAGATACTCCTCGATGATCCACGACTCGGAAATCTTCACTCGAATTACTCGCTTCTAGGAATGCCCTCTTGTACACGCGCTTGTATACAATTTGAAGAAAATTCTGCATACCCGTCGGCAAATGTTCAATCACTCTGCCGATTACATAAAACGTGAAACGAGCAAGTGCAACGAGACGATACCTTCTCGAGGTTCTTACATTCTTCACTGAAAAGCCACGAGCTAGGCTTCCGGCATCAACGGCATCTTTTGAGAGAAATCCCCACGCCTGCATGGCTCAGCACGTAGCTCAGCTTTAACGCTACCCACGAATCCTACGATATTTCGTGCCTCGTGTTCTCACCTAGCAGTGTCGCGGTTTTTTTTTCAACGGCATACACATTGGAACAACAGGGTAAAAAAAATCTCCACAAAATGAATAGACGCACGTCGGATGCATAAAATTGTACGAGACATTCGGGATGGAAGTGGACAGGCGTATTTTGCATTCGAATTCGCGAACGGTCGGAGCTTTCGCTGTCACGCTTTGTCGCATCTCCTCCTGGAACAAGAGCGTTCAAGCAGTCAACTGCAATGGCCACTGGCCGCGAGGGGGAAAGCGCTGGAACAGGGAGCCAAACGAAACTGTGATTCTCTTGGCACTATAGATTCGTCGTGAATGGCAAGTGTGAATGAAACTGTCGGGGTTCGGGCCCTCCGCCGACTATCGATCCGGCGGCTTTGCTTTTCCCTTGCGCCTACCTGTTTCGTGATTTCCGACGTTACGAGCCCTTCCCTACTCCTCGTCGACTCACTACGTATCTCCCGATATACGTATATGCAGCAGCACAGCCCTACGTACATTGTAGTCCGGTTGAATCCCGGCTGCCTGGCACGAACCGTCTGAATACAAAACCCCTTCCAAACTTTACCTCCGAGCCTCCCGTTCCTCCACTGCATTAAAAACTTTTTAGACTAGCGATTACGATCCTTGGAAAGTAATACTGCTAATAAAACTATTCTTCGTGTAACAGAAACAAGCCATTTACAAGGCTTATCCATTTTTATTATTAACCATTCTCCTACGCGAAAGTTTTCGTTTCGAGACATTTCCGAGCTTTGCACGTCGAACAACATCGCCTGTCACGTTGTTCGTGGGCTTTACAGGTATTGCAGCTTCCGCAAGTGAAATTGAGAAACCGATGTTAATCCCAACGACGAACAACATTCATTGTGATCTTCGAGGTTAAATCAACTCCGTTGTCGAGGTATGCAGCCTGTCGTGACAATTAATGTCACAGCGTTTAGGGATGGATCGAATATGAGGCATATTGGCACTAGCGGTGATGTGGTTGGAGGCGTGGCGGACGTAACAGGGTTTCACGCAGCACAACCGACCAACCCCTTGGCGCCTGCACCACCAATACATTCCAGATGAAACCGCAACTTGGCTATGACGGCCGTGCACCTGAAATATCGCAGGGAGCATGTACCTATATCAGGGCTCGTCCCTCGAAGCTTACGGGTAACTCGGTCATTCTACTGGATCAGTTTAGCTATTGATGACTCTGCCGTACACAGGGCGTGCATCCATCACGTAGGCAGATGGATCATCTTCGGCATACGAATCCACGTATCTCAGGATGGATTCCGTCGGGCTCTCCATAAGGAAGCGATAAACGCAAAACACGAGCTGGAATAATCGTCAAGGCATGTATCGGGTACTTGGCGTGCAGCGGACAATTTTCTCGTCATCGTGTGATCCTGTCGGTTGGACAAACCGCTTGAGTCAACGCTGGATGATGGTCCATTGGCATCTTCATAACTGTACAACAATGGGTTCACAAACATCCTCGTGATCAATTTAACATCTCATTTCCTTGGTGCATCTACCGGAACAATAACCATGGCGTCTGCTTCGATGCGGGCATATCCAATGCTCATTATTGGTCTTGTTGTTGTTCCGAGTTCGCATTGTCCACGGATCAAAGCCATTCCGTCGTGTTCCGCTAACTTCGAAATCACAATATACGTTGTTTCGTGTATTTTTCCTTTCTTTGTTTTCGTTAATTAAGCATTGCATTTCCGTGTTTCTCGCGTGGACGTAAAGAAAGTTCCATTTATTTCGGGCTGGATGCGTTATCCGGCAGGCAAATGTATGAAGGGGTTGCGTGCCTTATGGAGCGGCAGCGAAGCCTCGAGAGTTGAAGGGTGGAGAAGGACGAGATGCCTCGTTCGTATCAGGGTAGGATCTATAGATCGTGACCGCCAGACCTTCCATGAATCACACCCCTATCTACTGGAATAGGGGCTCTGTATTTACAACAGCGCACGCTAACCCTCTCTTACCATACGCCGCTGGAGTTCCCCAGGCCTCGTGCAAACCCCGTTCGGCCATCCACCTTCTTCGCCCGACCTAACGCAGGCTATGCAGGACGCGTATATCTTTCGAATCAACCTGTTTGTCTAATGTCTATGCAAATACGCTATGTTAATTAGCTATACTTGATAGTAACGTATGTTCCACCTATTCATCTCCCAAAGGCACATTCGATTATTCTTCCAATTTTGAAGATGCAATTTTATTTTGCCTTCTCTCATATCCTCGTGCCGAAAATCTGCATCACGTTCCCCCGTAGAATCAAGTCCCACTCTATTCGAAAACTCGGACTGTCCTCTTGCTGGGGAAGTACACGGATCCACGTGATCACGAAGAGTAGCAGGTGAATTGTGGCTCGGTGGATGATAACGCGAGGACAGGTCCGATAAGATGCAGCATTGGGTGGACTACAACCGGCTATGCGATACGGTAGAAACATCAAGAGCCGGCGACAGAGAGTAAGCTATCACACACTTGATTAGGCTTAGTGAAAGCATAGAAACTACGGATCGTGATGCTAATCACATTGCGAAGTAATTGACAGATTTATTGTCAGCTACGTGGCGGGTCCAGCAGCTGTAAGGCTTTTTGTGATCACCCAATGACTCGACTGGTCTCTCTATCTTTTTCTCTCTCTCTCTCTCTCTCTCTCTCTCTCTCTCGTGTTCTCTCTTTGGTTTGGATGCGCTTGCGGAAGCAGCCTAGCGAACCACCTCGTCCGGTGCAACCGTGATCCACCAGGATCCGCTACCTCTCCAGTCCAATAATCGAATTCGTTGGTTTGCCCCACCGTCCTCGGGTCCACGTCGCATCAACGTGTGTTCCTGCCTGACTGGCTGCCCAACCGAACGACCGACCAACCTATCCACCTTCTCCGCGTTTGTGTGTTTTTCCGCAAGACCACCAAGGCCACAGGCATTGGAGTCCCTCAGCCTGTATTTCTTCTCTAACCCAATATTTTTCTGGGGGTCTTTTTATCCCCTTGGAAGACATTTCGCTTTTACCGTGCTTCTCAGGTCGTTCCTACATATATAGATTTGTAGGTGGGTGTGCTTGTGTGCACGAGTCGCTTTCCTTCCTTACCTTTCCCCCGGACTTTCGGCGCAATGTATCTCACTCCAATGTCGTCCAACGTAGCACGAAGAGCATGGAGTATCCTCGATGAAACTCTCTTTTCACTAAACTGACCGGGATTCTTGCTATTCAAAGACTTCAGCGTCTTTGATTGCGGTCCACGCTACACGTCTTTGTAGACGCGCTTTAAAAAAGACGGATCTTTTTCACCGTACGACAACTGGAAGACGTAAATCGACGACAACGAGCATTCTAGTGGCGCAAAGGAAATTCAATGGCAGAAAGTTCTGACTCCTCATCATTTCCGAGCGTCCGACCGAACTGTTTTCCCTATCTATGATAGATCTTTGTACTTGGGAGGATATTGTTGATACTGTGGGTCACATATGATCACTGGCCAGACTTTCTTCGATGAAGCTTCAACAGGACAGTCTTCTCCGTGATTTTTCAAGCTCCCAGTGGCCTGTTCCCCATGATGAAGAAAAACTGCACGTGGAAATCACTCGTGATCAATGGCAATTGTCCTCATTCCCGGGAACAATCGTCAGAAAATTGTTCGTTACGCAGGCACGTGCAAAAGTCCAGGCAAGGAACTTGATTCCTCAATCAGGATACGTCGCAAAGAATGTATTTGGCTATTCAGATTTTGAGTTAGCGTTAAAATTGAAAAGCCAATAAATTAAGGGGCTATATCAGTGTGACACTTAAAAAATCCGTTTTTTGCCTTTTCCGACAGTTTATACTTTCAAGAATATCCTGTAAAAAAATTGAAGGCCGTATCTCTATCATTTTATCTTGCAAAAATCGATAGTTAAATGTTTAAACGCGTTTTTCTCGAAATGAGATTTTTCAAATTTGCTGACATTGTAACTCAAAGAGCAATTATCCGATTGACTTGAAATTTGAACTGAGTACTCTAGAATATATTTACTCTACAATGACGTAGGATATTTTTGATTGGATGAAAATTGACGATTTGGCATTGAAAAAAACGACCATTCCAGTTTAACGACATTTTTGTCCTTTTTCGGTTTCAGGTACTCAATCGGCCGGAATCATGTCAGCGGTGGAGGAACCTTTTTTGGTGCCTCCGAAGGCGGCGCATGAGTCGCTTGGATCTCAATATTTTTCTATGAAAAAATTATGTAATATAGGTCAAATATAGCCAAATATATTCTTGATTTTCCGAAACATTTGACTGAGTACTTTCCTTCCAAAAAAATCCCGAAAATCACCGAAATTTTCGGCGTTCACACTGGTATAGCACCTTAACGCGTATCATATGTGGATGAAAAATAATGCCCGGATGTAACAGATTGATATACACAGGTGGATATTACACAGAGCTCGCAGCTGGAACGGATGACAACAAATTTGCACATTGGTTCACCAATCTTTGAATCAACAGTGAGTCCGGCGCAATTAAAAAGCGCGGAGGGATGAGAAAACAAGCAAATACGAGTGGAATATTTTTCCCAAGCTCACATGCTTCTCTCGTACAAAGAGCATGTACAAACGCACAAAGCTCACGTCCAGGGGGAAAAAAAAATCCTACTCGCCGAAGAGAGGCTACAATTTTTCTCCATCGTCCTCCCTCACCCCCTATCGCTCTATCTCTCTCTCTCCGGTCTTTGTACGTACAAATTAAGCCTATTATTCCGCCGAGATCGGACAGAGAAAATATCGAGAAAAAAAAGTGCGGATCAACGTTGTATCGCGAGGCTAGAATAATGATTCGAGCGTGACAGTGGTGCACGACGAAATACACGGTTTGCACCGCAATCCAATCGTTACGAGATGGTTCGAGGGAGGCGGTGCATTCGCTAGCTCAGTACCGATTCACGTCAGGCCGGAGAACTCGTAACCCCGAATAATTATTCACAATTATCAGTTTCGAATGCGAGAGAGGGAGAGAGAGAGAGAGTTCTCTTTCAGCAAATATTCTCTTCGTTCCAGACTCGTATACGTTGCTACAGGATTTCGCGATATCCCGCATATTCGACCTCTCGTTATTTCGCTCCACCTCCCTATCCCCCCGCGACGTATCGAACTCGTAAACTGACGCGCACCTTCCAACTCCCTGCACATTGATACACGTGAAATACCTTCATTATTGCGAAAGTAAAACATCGCGATTCTTGGCTTTTTCTTTTCATCTCGGGAGCACGCGTTTGGAATGGGAAAATAATCCATGCGGTGGAAACGAGCGCGCTGTGCAATACATTTCGGTATCTCCGGATCGGAGATCGGCCTCGGGGTTAATCATTTCAGCTTGAAGGACCAAGAGTCTATGGATTTTCACCACGATCCCGTCATCCATTTGATCAAACGGCTGCAACACCGACGCGGATACGAAAATTCAAAGCTATCCGGGGAACGATCCATTTTTTTCCTCACGGCTCAGCGCGTGGTCTTTCCTTTTTTCGTAAAAATCCTCTCGTGCTCCACCTCACTGACTTTTTTAACGCTGCCACGCGTGGCTGGATCCAGCCGGGCGCCGTTCGACGAAAACATGACGAGCAACCCCTACGGACGGACCTACCGCAATCCGATTACAGCTTATTTCGAGGCTGCTCGGGCTGAGCCTCGCGATGCGCTCGAAGAAAACCGAGACGCAATGGTCCGAATCTACGGCCGAATTAAGGCGGTCGTCACCGAAATTTTCTTGCACAAATTGCGAAAAATGTCTGCGTGGTTTATGGACCCGACATAGCGGAATAACGGTGAGTCGACATTTTCTTTGTGTAAATCGTACTTGAACTTTTAAACGCGTTTTTCTCAAAACTGTATTTTTCAAATCGGCTTCCATGATATCTCAACTACTGAACGGACTTCGCTCAAATTTTTACGGTATAGTCAGCAGATCGATAGTTGTTGCCCGGACTAGAATATTTCATGTCTGCCATAGTTTGTTTTAAGAGGGCGTACGCAAATTGGGGGGTGGGCGGTACGGCCAGGCGTTACGGTCAAAGTACGTGGGGGGGGGGGGGGGGGGTAGGGGAGACAATTGTTTTTTATATTGCATAGTTCATTTGTTATTAACTATTCTTTTGGCAAATTTTTGGAAAGTGAAAAATTTGCTTCAAAAATCGTCAGATAATTGTTAATAACAAATGAACTATGCAATATAAAAAAAAATCCTACGTACTTCCATAGACAATGTATTTTTCAAGATATATTCAACATTTCAAGTGAATCGGTTGAAAATTGTCTGAGTTATGTTTCCGGCCAACTTAAAAAATGCAGTTTTGAGATAAACGCTGCACAGCCGCCATTTTGAAATTAATCGCTTAAAAAAAAGTATTGTATACAGTCACTGATATGTGTGATAAACACCCTTTTTTGTAATCTCGATTTATGTTGTAGTTTTTCTGAAAAAAAGTCCCCAAAAAGTCCATTTTTTCGGCCTCGAGAGTGGCCTAATGTAAATATCGATATTCTAGACAAAACATAACTTTATATCAAGAAAAACGGAATGAAAACTTTGAACCTGTTTTTCTGGAAACTACGTTTTTCGACATTGACCCAGCGAATACTCAAAAACGTATCAACCGATTTTCGATGTTTTTTTTTTTACATTTTCGTAATCGCAATGTCTAAAGTTGTACGTAGCAGATTTTTTTAAATATTAATAATTACTATTTTTAAAGACTGCTCCAACACGAAAAAGGGCCTTGAAATGAGAAAGAAATGGCCCAAACAGTCGCCATTTTGTGAAGAAAAAATCCAAAATAAAACACGGCTGCGCATAACGATAGCTACATTTGTATGGATATCGATAAATTGTTGACTTTTTATTTACAGATAACCTATCATAAAGATATCGATGGGGCAATGAACAGAAATGTTTTTTTTTCGTCATCAAATCAAAGCATATATCTCGGTTAGTTTTGAATATTTTTTTCGTAAAAAGTGGTATAAAACTAGATGAATACATACTTCATAAAATGAGTATAATTTCGATCCTTTCATAATTAGTTAGGTCTATGAAAAAAAAATCGCAATTATTGACGACCAAGCAGCCGTTACGTAACGGAATAGAGGGGGGAGGGTGCCGACCAGGCGTTACGATCCTGTTACGTGGGAGAAGGGGCGTAACAAATTGGGAAATTTGGCGTTACATAATTTGTATACGCTGAAAAAGTTGAAGAAAAATGACGAAACTTGGAACTTAACGTTTAAAACCGTATCAATAATTTTTTAAAGCTGAAAAAGTTGAAACAAATTACGAAACCTGGAACTTAACTTTCAAAACCATGTCAAAAATTCAATTTTCGATATTTTTACTTTACTCTAGTTCCGGCGATAGCCTCAGCTCTACAAATTGGAATGCCGTTTCATTTTTTAAATTTCAGATGAGCAAAACCTCCGCAATCATGGCAGACTTTACCTACTTTTTTTTACACATAAATTTCTTCCGAACGATGTAAAGTCGATTCAACTCGTTATTTTTATTTGATACAATTCTGAGGGACTGTAAAAGTGTTAAGGAGAGAAATACACCTAGATAATCGAAAAAATTTATTTAGAAGCTATGAATATTCCGTCGACCGTAGAAGGCCTACACTGTGGGCCTGTTATCGATGATTCCATGTAAGTTGACAAATTTCACGATTTCTTCATTCCCAAATTTTCAAACGCGTTTTTCTCAAAACCACGTTTTTCAAATCGGTACCCAAAATTTCTCGAAAACCAATGAACCGATTGCCTTAAGATTTTTTGTAGTTATTCTATACACCATTATCTAGTACTTGTCATAGGATTTTTTTCCGTTACTTAGTTTTTGTTTTATAGGCAAAATAATAACTAATTTTTTGCCCAAAAATCACTATTTATGTTCAAACGCCCGCCATTTTGTCATAAATCGATATTTTCAAAATCGGCTATGACAAGTACTAGATTATAGTATCTAATTTAATAATCTCTTTGGTTTTTTTTTCAGATGATTTTTTGAAGAAACGCCAGTGGGTACCGTATACGCAGATTTTTTTACGACTCCCCAAGGATCAAACAATATCCTTGTATATTTTCGATATTTTCAAATAAAGAAAATTAAACATATTTTTGAATCTACATACTTTTAGATAATTAAAACCCCAATCCGGAATTTCAAACAGTTGTCCTTGAAAAAATTTACAATAATAACCGTTTTTTCCGGCTCCTACCCGTGCAGAAATTTTGGCAGGGATACAGCTGGATTCTGACTTGTATCCGGGGCTCCCAGTCGGGATCTAGTCCGATATCGGATCAGATTCGAAGACTAAATGTAAGATCCGTAAACTGGATTCCATTAGGGATCCAGAACCGGATCCTTCAATGACTCTAAATAGATTCCCCATGGAATCATTGAGGAATCTGGGAAGGATCACGGGTGAATACAGGCTGAAATAAAATGTCAAAAATGGAATTATGACATGTTAAATTTATTATAAAAATAAATAACATTTATAAAGTTTTGGTGCATTAAACTATCAGTAAAAAAAAATTTGTCCAAAGATTCAAATGGCAGATCGCGCTTATCGCGAGATTTTGATGTGAATTAAAAAAAATTCACATCAAAATCTGTGAATGCAAATGTATTGACAAGAAATTATAAATACAAAAAAATTAACAAAATTAGTTGCGAATTTTTTCGTATTTAAGACAAATTAAAATCAAATTCAAAATGATTAGATTAAAATTTGCGCCAAAAGTGAGTTCGTACGTATTTTGAGAGAAAACATTGCCTCGAGGCAAAGAAATTTTTGCACATAACTTTTTGTGCGAACATTTCTTTGCCTCAACACAATGTTTTTTCTCAAAATATGTTTACACTTGTGGTGTAAATTTTAATATAACTGTCGTGAATTCGATTTTTATTTTCTTTAACTTGAGGAAATTCACAACTCATTTTGTGATTTTTTTCATATTTATAATGTAATATTTGAAACTCACAACTTTTTTTGCAAAAATTTATTTGCCTCGACGAAATATTTTCTCTCGAAATACGTAAGAACTCACGGTTGGTGTAAATTTTAATCTAATCATTGTAAATTTGATTTTAATTTGTCTTAAATACATGTTTATACCCACCGACATGTCGGTGGGTATAAACAGAGACTTATTCCCCAAAACCGGTATCCCGGTTAGAATCCAACTTGCATCAGTATCGGAATATGTACGACGACGATGGCATAATTTTGAAAATTTTGGCATCACGTGTATTTTCGGTATTACTATGAAATTCCTATCTATAGATAGGAATTTTATAGATAGGAATCTATAGGCAGAAATTCCTATCTATAGATAGGAATTCCATAGTAATACAGAAAATATACATGACGCCAAAATTTTCAAAATGATGCCATCGTCGTCGTACATATGCCGATACTGATGCAAGTTGGATTCTAACCGGGATACCGGTTTTGGGGAATCCATGACAAATCCTGATCGGGATTTGATCGGACATAGGATATCCCGGTCAAAATTTCTGCATGGGTAGGCGTATATCTCCCCTTAATAAATGTGTGGTAAAAATTCCAAGATAGTGTGTTCCAATGGTGCAAAAAAAATCCCAAAAACGCGAAAGAAAGTAGCTGTCAGATGGGATGAGGCTAAAGCGGCTGGTGAGTGAAAACGGAAAATGATATGTCTCCGCGAAGCTCGGTTGTATCGCGATGGAGTAAAGCTGGAAGGTGTCGTGGAGGAAGAGCGGAATGTACGGTCGAAAAGTGGAGAGCGAGGGTACAAAAGATTTTTTTTTTCTTCGATTATACCATTACCGCAGCCCGGCTCCTCCGGCGCAAATCGTCGTTTGTTTTGCCAATCGTTGTTAAATACTTTCGCACGACCGAATCGCGATTGCGAGAACACCTTCCCAATTTAAAAAACCGAGATTCGAACGAACCTGGACAACGAATCTCGGAGCACCTTCCCCAAAATAGCAGTACTCGAGGCTCGCGGTCTCTACTTTTTTTTTTCTTTCTTTATCTTCGGAACTTTTCGAAGCTGTTTTACAATGGCTTGAGAATAAAAAAGAAATTCCTCCCTTGTACGTTTCGCCGAGGGTTCATTTCCGTTCTCCAATGTTGCGTGAATCGAAGGAGATAGCCTTTCGCATCAAGCCAAATTGTTAAGGCGGAAAAAAAAGTTTCCCGACGTCGAAATAATATTTTTCTGCGGAAACGAAGAAGGAGGAGACCCTTGCAGAGGCAAAGGGCCGAGGGAAAAGGAAGATGCAGTCTTCCGGATTCGGGATTCAGGTGGAGAGAAAAAAGGATAATCCATCTCGAGTTACATGGTTGGAAAAGTAAACGGAAAGTCTGGACCTCCTCGCTGCATAGACCAAAAGCCGAAAACTCCTTTTTCCATCCTATTTAGAGATATCTCACGATGCTACGCGTCCAAAACCCTCCGTTTTGCAAAAAGGACGATCGATGCTCTCGAATGGTATTAATCGGAGAATTATATACAATTGGTCGATGTGCTACAACGCGGAAGGGAAACAGAGTAGGGACGCTTGTTATCTCGACGTCACGTTATGTCAAATGCACTTCGGTGACATTCAACATTTAGTCCGGAAGGATATCCCAGAATCTCCGAATATCTAGGGAACCGACGATCAATCAATTCGTAGGGATTCCATGCTATCTCCGTCGCAAATTCCACCTATATATATATATAGGTATGTATATATATATATATATATATATATATACATATATATAATGCTCGAATAAGACCTCTGCCTTAGGCAGTCGATATTTCAACTGTCTTCATAAATGGCACGAATGCTACTATGCTTAAACGCTGCGAACAATTTCTCAATGGCTCGTTCGAAATGTTTCGATTCTTCAATCAGCGCTTTAGCATACGATTGTGTATTGCTGCCAAAATTGGTTGCTCCGAAAAGAAATTGCAGAAAAATCAATAGCTCGTTCATACCGCAATCCAATTGCAACTCCGACTCCTCCAACAGGTAAGGTACCAATGCTCGGACGGGTGGCACTGTTCGCACAGTAGTTCGAATATTTTTCTATATTAATAATATAATCTACAGGCAACGAAAAGTAATACTTGTATCCTATCCAGCCTCAATTATTAATGCATTACTGAAAAATTGTACACTAATGACAAATGTTTATAGTAAAATTGACGAGTCATATTAAGGCGGGATATACATTTAGACAGGAAGAAAATAAGTAATATTGAGGGATCTTTTAAACTAAGAAATAATTATTCTACAATTATCAAACTTTAGGTATACTTTGATAGTATATTTAAGTATACGATACAATTTTTTTAAATTAATTCATCAAAATGGGGGAGCTGTGGGAGAGTGTTACAGCAAGGTCGCCCCGGGAGTTGCGAATCTGCGTAAGTTTAGCTTCCCGTAGACTTTGATTTGCAAAAAAGTTCAAACATTTTTTCAGTTAGAAGATGTATAGTTTCTATGTAACGGTAATTAAAATGAAGAAAATGCAAATTTGAGAAAATGGCACGCATTTACAAAAAAAAATCAACATTTCACGCAACATTTCTGTAAAACGTGGATTAAAAAGTCGTTTTTTTTTCAATTTTTCAAAACCAATTTTCGTCAAGTAGAAGGTAATATTATAAATATTTCTACCGAGTTTCAACTCAATCGGCTTTATAATTTTTGAATAATCCTACACGCCAATTTCGATAATGCAGTTTTGAGAAAAACGCGTTTGAAGTTCACGCCTGCTCCGAATCCGCGCGGTGAGGCACAGCTTTTACGAGCTGTAGCGTTTGTAGTTTTTCGAATTTCGATTTGAAATTTTGGGAAAATATTCTACACATATAGTTCTATAGTTTAAAGAAAAACAAAGAAATCGATTTTTTGATCGTTGTAAATGTTTATCCCACCTTAACGAGTTCGAGTCAATCATGTAATGAATGCACTTTTCTAAACCGGAGAGTTAAAGAGTTGCGGCAATTTGTGATAGTAATAGCGGTTTATCGTTTATCGATTTATAGACTAGACTTATGACCCATCGAAAGCGAATTTAACAAATATTTCGACTCCGTCGTCGCCATTCGGTTTCCATAAGGTTTTATATGATAATTTCAGCGTCCCATTAATTGGGCCATCCATCATACGCATGTACCACGGTCGAATCTCATGTCCGATTACTAGTATGAGGGCGCGTTCCCACAGATACTGAAACCCCGGATACCAAGCGTTGTCTGTTTCGTTTCGCTGCGTACCTCGCGATAAATTACTTATTTAAGTAGGTAGAGGAGCCTGGGGTCAATTGGAACGTTTTTGAGAAAATCGGTTAGTGTGACTTCATTTTATACCTTATCTGTTTGATAATGGGCTTAAATTATAGCTAGATTATCTGACTATATGATGGCATTATTGATTTCGCTTCTACTATGCCCTGTACTTAGGTAGAAGCTATTTAAAAACTCTTGGAAGCCGTTTCATTTGACCCTGTGTCGGGGTCAATCGAAACGGTGCCTGGGGTTAGTTGAAACAGGTGTTTTCAGCTGATTGAACTGATGTGTCTACTAAACCCAGATACTGTTAATGATGTGTATGAAGTGATAAAGTATGTTTGTGTGAATAAAATACACTTTTAATTAAAATAATCGGTTTTATTGCTTTTCATTCCAGTTTTCGTATCAACGAGGGCATATTGAGGTGCTTCAATATTATTTTACTTATCTAGCTTTAATTTACTAAAGATAACCAGTCAGAGAATAGTTTTTGTTACTAGCGAGGTACTCAATGCGACCGACTTATTTAGTCTTCGAGGTTCTCCTTTTTACTCTCTAGCCTGTTTTCTGCCGTCGTTCTCTTTAGTCGCTTTCCTTGTCTCTTCTTTTTCTGGGGTATCGATGTATATTGTTGACTTTCTCTTTTTCCTACCCCTATTTAGCGTTTTAATATTCATATTTTCATATATATTTTTTGGCATCTTCATATGCCTTTTAATAATTTTCGAGTCCGCAGCTTCCGCGGTTCGTAGTTGCGAACGGTTTCTTGGCATCTAAAAAAAACAAGATTTGGAAAACTTGCTTGCGTATAAAATGTTCGCTCGGGGTCAATAGAAACACGTTTCAATTGACCCCGAACCGTTTGTTTCAACTGCCCCCATACCCTCGCTTCCAATATTTTATCAAATAACAAAGAACCTAAATGTTGTAGGCAGGTGCTGACCAAAATAAACTCACTAGGATATTCATAGTAATGATGATTGTAAACAACGCTGAAGAAGGAACAATAGTTTTGGAGCAATACGCAAAATAATAGTAAGTAACAAATTTACTTTTCGTGTCGAAAAAGCGATGCACCCACATAAAATGTTCGACGCTCTCGGAGCGGGGGCGTGCACCAAGCGACAAGTTTCGATATGAAAAACAGTTCCTTACCCCCTTGGGCCCCCACCGCTATCAATAACCATCTTCGAGTTATTCAACATCTTTCATTTGACCCGTGTTTCTATCGACCCCAGCCTCCCCTATTACTTACTTAGTTTGCGATTTTTGTGGAAAGAAGAAGAGAAAGTCAATTGGTGTACATGTGCTCTGCATTTAGATTATATAATAGATATATTATTTAATACAACGTGACTAGTCGTGATGCAAACATAGTTTGAGGTTATGTGGCCGGCTTGCTGCCTTCTTTTTTCTTACTTATATTTTCGAAATGTGCCCGGAGGATTACTTTCCTAACTGATATATCAAATTATTGCCCAACGGAGTCGAGTCACCGAAAAAACAATGAAAATAGCACTATGAAGCATTGACACAAATACAATTTTGAAACTTTGGCATCGATGCCTTCTTTTTTCTTACTTATATTTTCGAAATGTGCCCGGAGGATTACTTTCCTAACTGATATATCAAATTATTGCCCAACGGAGTCGAGTCACCGAAAAAACAATGAAAATAGCACTATGAAGCATTGACACAAATACAATTTTGAAACTTTGCAAAAACTATTACTCAAAAAACACAACAATAGGAAAATATTCTCGTGCTTGAAATAATATTTTTGTTCTCCAGCTGACTACTGCATATATTGCCCTATTTGCAACTCGTCGTAAGGTCCAGGTATCACACCGATGAAGCAAATTGTATATTCAATGTATACCTACATATATTTATTCAAAGTCTATTTTTTTGCACAAATATATTCCGCATTACTTATTGTCCGTATACGGATGAATATAAGAGATCTTAAGGGGTTATATACAGTTGAAATTTACGAAAAATCGATATTTTTAATTCAATTTTCGTAATGTACATGTATTTAAGTACACACACAGAACATTTCTTATCAATCCGACGAATATTCTCGAAGTTACACGCACATTTGTAATGGCGATCTAATGAGAGCGATCTAAAGTGCTTTTGAATCTTTAAACGCATTTTTTCTTAAAACTGTGTTTTTACTGTCGATGAGCAAGATTTGTCGGAAACGACTGAACCGATCAATCTCAAATTTTAACATAATCTTTTCAAGTATATTTTTCAGTAATTAATCGAAGGTTTTTTCTCACCGATAAATATTTTCCATTTTATAAACAATTTAAGGCCTACATTTTTGTCAAAAATCGATTTTTTTTGTTGAGAAGTTGCCATTTTATCAAAAATTATTATTCTGCTTATTCCTTCGATCAATTACAAGATAATTCATTATATTAACGAAATATTATTGGTTTTTTTCATTTTAGATGATCCAGTCCAAAGATATCGTGCTCACTGCAAGACGCCTTTTTTTAAATGTGCTCCCGGATATCAGCAACAGCATCTTTCAAAATAATTATTTTTACAAATGAAAAATAGTAAAATACAGTTAAAAGTTACCATAATATGTGTACAAATGTTTACGTTAATAAATTTAAAGATCTTCTCAAGAAGAATTCTTGAAAAATCGATTTCTTGGGCCTCCTGACTGTATCTAACCCCTTAAGTACCTGTTCAGTTTAAACCATGTAACCATAATTAATTTCTGGATGTCCGAAAACTGGGACCTCATAATGGTCGGTTACAGGAACGTGTCTGGAAATTGGAACATGATAGTGTCCGAACACAGGGACATAACGCTAACAGCTGTCCGAAAATCGGTACATTTGCTACTGTTCAACATTTAAATGCATACAAATTAACATATTCAACTTTCCAACAGTTAATGCATATGTTATAAAAACTAGAACTTATGAGCTTGACGTCAGTGGCAGTCATATTCTTTTACAAAAAACGGTCCTCAAATGAGTAATAAATCCTATAATCTAGGCCCTTCACCGTCCGAGCATTGGTAGCAGTACCCTATTGGACCAAACCCCAAGCCTGATACGTACGTACATGGAGTTCAAAAAAATCCATTCGGACGGCAATGTCCCGGATAATCGGCTATAAATCGGTTTCCCATCGAATCCCCGTTAAAATGTTTCCACCAGAAATCGGCCAGGAGCCAAAGTTACAGCGCGTGAAGCAGTTCTCGGCTCCTTCGCAGTCGTAAAAATCGTGGAGACCGTAAACGGGACGGCGAAACATTTTGATCGATGTGCGTTTGATTTGATTGGTGTTTGGCTTCGGATTGCCTCCTCTTGTCTCATAGCCTGAACTTCTTACAGCCCCGAGTCTATACCATCGTGAGCTGCTCTCCCAAAACGATGTCAAGTCCGCGGATGACGCGTCGTGAATGTTCCCGAGTGGAAAACGTAACTCATCACCGCCTAGCCACAAACTAGTAAAGTGAAGTTTCGAATCGCCATCAGCTAGCCGTCTTAGCTATTGACTACCCAGCCTTATAACCCTTTGTTCCTCTAGTGACTGAGTACAAAAAAATAGATGGTGACTAGATAGAAAGAAATATCCCACGGCTGTATTATATTTCTGACCTAGCCATGACCTAGTTTTTTCAGCCAGCGACTGGGAACGAAAAATTAGGTGGCGATTAGATAAAAAAAAAATTGCGACTATATATTTATATGTTCGTGATGTTTTTTGCACATTATTTACATCATTGGACACTTTTACGATATTCTTCGTTGTTCATTAATTAGGGTTATGATATTTGCGCTGTAAATATATTAATGGTTCAATTTTAAATTATCTCAGACAAACGCTTACGCCGTGACGTAGTTTCGATCCCGGGACGTCTGGGTGATGAGTTGTGACGTTGTCCACTGAGCCAGTTCTACTTGTTTAATTTCTGAATTTTCATATCGTCTACGTATGTTACACTACACAATGTCAGATTATTGAAAAATGGGTTGACAAATGTAAATAACATTATCGGATCAATGACTCAATTGCGTTCGCATTGAGAGCGATAATCGCATAGAATTACATAACCTTAAATTGTATTTGTCCGATCATTTATTCCGGCTAGTGCGGCCGCAGTTGGGAAGTGTTGGCTAGGTCATCGCGAGATACCGACTTGAGGATTTTTTTTCATTCGCAACGTCATCTGTAACTCAAGATGCTTAACCAACCATGAGCCAGTCGCTCGATGGAACTACACGTAGTCACATAACCACACTTTGTCATTTATGACCAAGATCGGCTGAGCAGTGACTAGCCAGGGGGTGCGCAGTTGCACTTAGCTGGCTGAGTCATGGTGAGATACCTACTTGAGAATTTTTGCATTCGCAACGCCATCTGTAACTCAAGTTGCTTAGCCAGCCATGAGCCAATCGCTCGATGGAACCACACGTAGTCATATAACCACACTTTGTAATTTGTGACCAAGATCGGCTAGGCAGTGACTAGCCAAGGGGTGCATAGCCGCCGTTAGCTAGTGTTGGTTAGGTCATGGCGTCATGCCCACTTGAGAATGTTGTTCTTTTGCAAAGCCATCTGAAACTCAAGTTCGCTAGCCAGCCATGAGTCATTCGCTCCATGGAACAACACGTAGTCACATAACCTCACTTTGTCATTTGTGACCAAGCTCAGCTGGGCAGTGACTAGACAAGGGCTGGATAACAAAACATTCACAATATTACCAGTTCATAGCGAGCCACCCATTGGTCAGTTCGTATGGGCTCAATTGGGCGAGCCAGTTACTAGGTCATTACTCAGACAGGCTAGCACAATTTCTACTCGGGTTTCTCTTCGTACAATGAAGTATTCTTGCTACTTTGGAACGGTAGGATACTTTTAGCAATTGCGAACGAAGATGACGAAGAGTCACTTGTGCACGAGGCACGAATGAAAGGCGACGATAGGAGGCGCAGAGTACAAAGTGCTACTAGCATGGGCTGGAGGCGGAGGTGAACGCTTTATCGAGACGAATGCAGTCTTTCGAATACAGCTGGATAAGGGTTTTTTGGTCCAACCTCGCCAGCCGGTAGAAAAGAAAGGGCCGTTGAAGGTGTAGGCGAGAAAAAGGCGATACACAAATGGACACAATGGAGACGCCAGTGGACAGCGCTAGGTCGCGTTGCGAGACCATCTTCGAGCCATTTGGCTGCTACCCTTGCTACTCGTCAAATTATAGTTGATCCATGTCGAAAGAGCCCTTGCCATGGCTATACCTCGATGAAACACCAGACAGTCGATGGGTAGCTCGATGGACGCCGAGAGCCGACTTTTCAACGGTAGTAACACGTGTCTCCCTACCCGTCCCGAGGATTATTCGAACGGACCGGAGAAAAGAAAGAAACTCCAATGCCGGACTCATACATTCTCCATGGCTCACCCGACTGAGCTATCTATATAGAACGGCTTATCGGTGAACGAACGGGACGTATCGGCCAGCTCCATACACTGGCCTCGATATCAAACATCTACTCCTCCCAGACTCCGAATGTGTAATCCGTCTCGCGAAACTTCGATATAAATTTACATTGAGGAATCCGGTGACCGAGGAGAAATAATTGGCGACTGAAGCGAGAGTCATTCTTTCAGACGAGACTTTGGGGAACAGGAAAAATATCGTTTTCAACTCCGTTTCGAAAGAATGAATATATATATATATATACAGGGTGTCCCAGAACTCAACGTTAAGCCGACACGGGGTGACAGGATTGATTGTAACCATCATGAGAAAAATCAGAAAAAAAATAAAGCAAAAAAAAATAAAGCAGGGCCTTTTAAAGTAGACAAATTTTGAAAATTTTAAATTCATAGTTTAACAAATAGTCTTAATTCTAGGAAACTTGGGATTGTTTGGGTTTGTTTGGGTTTGTTTCACAATAACCGAAAAATGGTTACAGTTTGACCAAATTTCTAGGTTTTTCTTAAATGCCCATAATTTTCAAACTGCATGGGATAGATTTTTTTTCTGATTTTTCTCATGATGGTTACAATCAATCCTGTCACCCCGTGTCGGCTTAACGTTGAGTTCTGGGACACCCTGTATATATGGATTTTCATTAGTATGATGCAAGAAAATTGTTCGAAGCAATAGCAATGAATATTAGTAAAGTAAACAATTCTTGAGGAAAATAAACCCGGTGGGTGAATTTTAAAAGGTCGTGCAGAGTTTTAGGTGTTTTCTTAATTTAGACGCAAAATCCTGAATTTTTACGTGTTGGATAAAAAAAATACTGCGATTTTTGTTTAAACGTTAAGAAGTCTTCTCACTTTAGACGCTAAAAAGAAAAGGCCATTTTCATGCATTTTTTGATAGTTTTATATTATAGATATTGATATAAAAGTTGTTACACTTAATAAATACACTTTCGAAATACATTTAAAAAATGTTTTTTATGTATTTATGTGACCCAAACAAACTTTAATGCGTTTTCAACCACAACAATACGTTTTTGATGACAACAATGTAACCCAAACAAACTTTAATGCGTTTTTAACCACAACAATGTAACCCAAACAAACTTCAATGCGTTTTTAACCACAATATTCTCATAAATTTTAACCACATATTCTTTATAATTATAGCTATCAATGAAGGATTTTTTTCAATTTTGATATTTGGTATTTTTTGCCAAAAACTGTGAAAGAAAACACGTTTTTTTGTTTTTTCGAAAAATGTCCGCCATTTTGTTATTTTTGCATATATCAAAAATCGTATGATATGCGCTATAGCCATTAACCTACTGAATCTAAAACCGTTTGATTTTTTTGTTTCGGATGATCCATCTCCGAGATTTCATCAACAGTGCAGACCTACAATGTTTTAGAACATTTTTTTAACTACCATTTACGTCTATAAATAGTGACTTAAATGAATATTTTTTTTAATGTAGTTCGAAAGTATATTTATTAAGTGTAACAACTTGTATATCAATATCTATAATATAAACCTATCAAAAAAATTCGTGAAAATAGCCTTTTAGGGTCTAAAGTGAGAAGACGCCTCAAATAGTATGATTTTCTTTAGGAAAATGATCTTATTTTTGTTTTTAAAATTGTACTAGAGGCCTTGGGATCAGAGGGTTGTAGGACGACGATGTGATTGTTTTCGATGCAATAGAAAAAGATTTTTTTCTTATTTTCGTATAAGACTACCGTCATATGAGAGGCGGTATCTACAAAAAAAAATCGAAAAACCGTTTTCGGTACTGTTGGAATCAGTACAAAATTTCTCATCATCGGTAAATTACAGTGGTGCTTAATAACAAATAAGTTACAATCAATTAGTATTCGCAACGATAAAGTGCAATAAAAAATATCGCCTAAATTTAGTACATTTAGATATTTTTACATTTTCTCTGAAAGGTCGGGGGTATGAAAATTCTTCTGCTAGTCACATTTTTCCAAGTTTTATCATTAATATTTTCTTTAAACATTCGGTGACGCCCTGTTTTTTATTGTCGTATCGGAATCTTTAGAATTTGTTACCCGCGTAGAGTATGTCAGACATCTAGAGTTATTTAGTATATAAATTATTAAATAGAAATGTGGCCAGCACGTAAAGCATCTCCGTAAAGTGTCCTATAAATCAGACGATTTTAGAGTCGCAATTTTTTGTTAGGATTTTGATCATCTGAAATTTGAAAAAATTTCAAATTTTACCAGTATCCTGCGATGTATTTTTAATTCATTGTAGACGAAAATCAGTAACCTGTTAAGGGGGGAGATAGCTTTAAGCTAGGAAAAAATGTGCAGATTTTCATGATTTGTTTTTTTTAAGGACCGATTTCTTCACAATTTTTTATATTTGGGGATGTTTCATTACTACTTTTGGCTGTTACGTGTTTTTTTTTCTTCTATTAATCTTTGAAAATAGTGATGGTTTGGCACGGTCTTCTAATCTGCACTTTCAAAACTGGCATGATGCATACCTAAAAACTAGTCGACCGATTCTGATGAAACTTTATATAAATCTTTCTAACCTTATTGTCTAAAACTTGACCCTAAACATTTTAAACTAAAAAAAGTATATTCTTATTGCAAAATGTAGCGATTTTTTTCGGAAAATTCAATCTTTTCGTTTGAAAGCGCACCGTTTTATCGATTTTCAACAAGTCTCACTTTTTCTTGGTTCATATTTTGCGTATGAGTGTTAATGAAAGAACAATTTCCGTTGCTTTTTTTCAGATTAATCCCGCCAACGCTGAGAGCCACGCCGTCTGACAACATCCGCCGCAACCCCTTTAGAAGACCGTGCAAAACCCCCACCATTTTTCAAGATTATTAAAAACATACCATGCAACAGCCAAAAGTAGTAATAAAACATAACCCAAGTCTCAAAAATGGTGAAGAAATCTCTAAAAAAAAAATCATGAAAATCAGCAATTTTTTCCTCGCCCAAAGGTATCTCTCCCCTCAAACATTAGGGTCCGTAAAAGGAACACCTCAACGCGTGAAACATCACAACGGCAAGCGAAAATTAGGAAGCGACCTAAAACAGGCACCTTTTAGAATTGGCAGGGCTCGGCGCAACATTTTGTCTCCCCAATTCCGGGGCCGGGTTGAAATTGCGAACTTTGAATGCTCCGACGGTTTAAAATTCCGAATTTGAATGTTCCGAAATTCAAAATAGGGCTGGGTTGAAATTGCGAACTTTTAATGGTCAGAACGCGAAAAAATCCGAAAGAATTTTACGCGAAAGATCAAAACTCCGAAAATCTTAACACCATCAAAATAATTCGGCTATGGAAGTTTTAAAAGTTTCAACATTTTCAATAAATCGACGAATTATTTCAAGATTTTTTTATTATTGTAAAGTGATTTTGCGTCAATTTTGAAATTTGTCTAGACAATGTTATACGTTCTACATCATTTACAGTCAACTGTGTAGACTTTCGCCGACATGATCTTGACATGAGGGCCGGGTTGAAATTCCGAACTTTGAATGCGCCGACGGTTTAAAATTCCTAATTTTAAGGGGTTACCCTTACTTGCGTTTTTGAAAAAATCGATTTTTTTTATTGCATTTTTTTGAAGTATAAGTATCTTAGAATATGTCCTGAAAATTTCAAGTCGATCCGAATAAAATTGACTGAGATATGAGCGTTGAAAGAGAAGAATGCGTTGTGTGAACGACCGGAAATTGAAACTTTAAACGCGTTTTTCTCAAAATGGCCTTTCTGAAGTCGGTGACCAAGATTACTCGAACACTAATGAACCGATCTTCTTGAAATTTTGCAGGCTTATTTAATACATAAAAATGTAGTCTTTAATCGTTCGATTTTTTTTTTTTTCGAAAAAAAAATGGCCGTTTTATAGCCAAAAAACGGCCGTTTTTTTCGTTAAAAGCGAACCATTAACTTTGACTGTCCGCCATTTTGTGAAAAATGAATATTTTTTAAAATTCTTCGATTAAAGACTAGTTTATACTTATATTTGACTAAATCCATCCGCATTTTTTTTTCAGATGATCCACTTCGCCGCAATGTTGGTCACCGCAAACCGTGTATATAAAAACATTATTTCATTGACGGCCATTTGCCACTAAACAATGTAATATTTTTCAATAAAAAAATTACTGAAAGTTCTTCAAGATGTGTTCTTTAAGATGGTATATTGATCGATTAAAAAAGTTTTGTAGTTTTCTTCAAAAAAATTCATGAAAAAGGCCTTTTTTTGCGCTACAAGTGGGGGTAACGCCTTAATGTTCCGAAATTACAAGGTTCATCAAGATTATGCCTGCGAAAGTCTACACAGTTGACTGTAAATGATGTAGAACGTATAACATTGTCTAGACACATTTCAAAATTGACGTCAAATCACTTTTCAATAAAAAAAAAATCTTTAAATAATTCGTCGATTTATTGAAAATTTTTAAACTTTTAAAACTCCCATAGCCGAATTATTTTGACGGTGTTCAGATTTTCCGAGTTTTGGTCTTTCGTGTAAGATTCTTTCGGAGTTTTTATCTCTCGGGGTAGTATATTTTCGGAGTCTCGAGCGTTCTGATCATTCAAAGTTCGGAATTTCAACCCAGCCCCCAAATTCCGAAATTCTTCGTTGCGGCAGCGAAAAGTCGATTTTCGCATCATCCATACACAGCCCATCGAAAGTATCGCCGCGGAAGTGGATAATTCACAAACACTCGAGACAACGATTAAGGCTGGTCCGGGACAATTTCGTATTTCCGATTACGCGACGTTGAAGCCGCGCTACTCACAATTAGATAGCCCGATTTTCGATGAATACAGTGAGTCTCATACGCAAGCACGAGGCTTCGGTACTCGGGCACTAAAACGTGGAGGATCCGCTGGGCCGAAAGGGGCGCAATAGTCGAATCATTAAGGTGGTCGTATACCCACTTCGCCCATCTGAATATGCATGTGACGTGGCGGGAATGGGTCCCTCTGTGACGGACACAAATCCTCGTGCGTTTCCAACTTGGCACCGAGTGACAAGTTATATCCCTTAGTTCTCGTGGCGTTGCCCGTTCACATCGTCACCGTCCTCGGCGCCTTCGTCTGCTTCGTCTCCGTCGTCGTTGCCGTCGACGCCGTCGACGCTCTGTGTGCCCGAGACCGACGGTGTGTCATGCCACACTCGCTCCACTGATACTACTCACTTCTATGCGCCATTTACCACCGCTTCACCATACTTCCATCGCTTCGCTCCCTTCCAACAAAAACCCACCCTTCCGCTCGCTGCACCGACGGCTATAGTTTCACGTGAAATTGACTCTCGAAATTCTTCGAGTACCCTCCCCCCCTCCCCACACGGATCTCGTTTTATCCTCCCTTGTCTTACATCCCTTTGTTTCGTTCGCAACTACAGACATATGCATGGGCATTTGTTCGCCTATCGTTCCCTATCAACATGCTACCAACAGACTCGCAAAACTTATTCGACATACGTAGTCATAGCTCCACTCCAGACGAACAAGTTGCAAACCCACTGGAAATTCAAACTCCATTCGCTCTTTTGTCAAAACCGAAAGCGAAGAGCTTTTTTGTGGATAAACTAAGGGGCCTTCTCACTTTAGACGCTAAAAAAGCCTTTTTACGTGAATCTTTTTGATGGGTTGATATTATAGATATTGATATAAAAGTTGTCACTTTTAATAAATACATTTTCGAAATACATTGAATTTTTTTTTGTATTTATGTAACCCGAACAAACTTTAAACGCGTTTTTCTCCAAACAACGTTTTTCGGCTTGTTGATAAAATATTCGAAAGTAGTGAAGCGATCTTTGGGAAATTTTAACCATATATTCTTTACAACTATAGCTATAGCGCATACAGTACGAGGGTGGGGTGAAAAGTTTCCGGCCTGACCAAGAGATGGTGCCACTAGGTCTAGTTTTGGAGCGGCGTCCTACAGTACCATTCCTACCGAGCTTGTATGTACAGTTTCAGCCCAATCGCTACGTTAGCTTGCGTTTGAGAGCACATTGCGCGAGACGCTTCCGTTGTTTTCGTAAAAATGGAAAAATTGGAAAAACGTGCTGTCATCAAATACTTCCATTTGAAAGGTTTTACACCAAAACAAATAAAATAAGAGATGGATTCAACACTAGGAGACTCCTCCCCATCATATTCAACTATTAAGCAGTGGGTTTTTGAATTTAAAATGGGTCGTGTGAGCACCTCTGACGAGCCTCGCTCAGGACGGCCCGTTGAAGTCACAACTTCAGAGATGATTGAAAAAATCCATAAAATAGTGTTGGAAGACCGCAGGTTGAAAGTGCATGAGATAGCTGAGACCTGTAGGATGTCAGCTGAACGTGTGCGAAATATTTTGCACAACCATTTGAACATGGAAAAGCTGTGTGCAAGGTGGGTGCCGCGTTTGCTAACGCTCGACCAAAAACTGCTTCGAAAAACCATTTCTACCGACAATTTGGCGCTGTATAGGCGTAATCCAAACGAATTTTTGCGTCGATTCATAACTGTTAATGAGACATGGGTCCACCACTACACTCCTGAAAATAAAGAACAGTCAAAACAGTGGGTTGGAAAAGGGGAACCAACCCCAAAGAAGGCAAAAAGAACTTTATCGGCAAACAAGGTTATGGCTACTGTTTTTTGGGATGCGAGAGGAATTATATACCCTGATTACCTTGAAAAGGGTAAGACTATCACTGGTCAATACTACGCAGAGTTATTGCAACGTTTGAAGCACGAGGTGCAAATTAAACGACCTCATTTGGCGAAGAAAAAAGTTTTGTTTCATCACGATAACGCACCAGCGCATTTGTCGATTGTTGCCATGTCCAAAATCCACGAATTGAAGTTTGAATTGATGCCGCATCCTCCCTACTCTCCAGACTTAGCCCCCAGCGACTATTACCTGTTTCCCAACCTCAAAAAATGGCTTGGCGGAAAAAGATTTAAGAGCAACGAAGAAGTTATCGAAGCTGTAAATCAGTATTTTGAGGAGCTTGATGAATCTACGTTTAAAACTGGTATAACTAAATTACAACACCGTTATGAGAAATGTATCAGTGTTGATGGAGATTATGATGAAAAATGAAGCAAAAAAATTTTTAAAACATCGTTTTTCTTGGTCAGGCCGGAAACTTTTCACCCCACCCTCGTAGAACCTCGATTATCCGAACCAATTGGGACCGAGACTAGTTCGGATAATCGAAACGTGGGTTTTTTGGGACGAGATCATAAACAACACCTTTTTATATAAAAACAGTACATACATATATATTAAAATTTAACATACACACTAACGGTGATATATATATATATATATATGTATGTATGTATGTATATGTATGTATGTATTTGGAACACCTGAAAAAAGTTGAATGCTTTTTTTATATTTTTAAAAATAAAATCGTCCATTTTTAATTAACGAACGGCTGTAACGCGTTTTTGAGCGGCTAAGTCTCGCAGCCGTTTGAGAAGGAGAGGTTCCGCTCGGTTGCTCATTATTGCTCACGGCGGTGGCAGCGAGCAACAACGTATAATTGCCATTGTTCAATGCGCCAACGTTCGGATAATTGAGAGTTCGGATAAACTAAGTCATCATTCGGATAATTGAGGGCTAGGATGATCGAGGTTCGGATAATGGAGGTTCTACTATATCAAGGATTTAAAAAAATTACGATATTTACTATTTTTCCCCCAAAAACGGTGAAAAACACGTTTTTTCGAAAAGTGTCCGACATTTTTTATTTTCGTATATAAAAAATCGTATGATATGCGCTATAGCCAGTAACATACTGAATCCAAAACCGTTTGATTTTTTGTTTCGGATGATCCCTCTCCGAGATTTCATCAACGGCGCAAACCAACAATTTTTTAGGACATTTTTTAACTACCATTTTCGTCTATAAATAGTGACTTAAATAAATAAATAATTTTTTTACATGTTTTTTGAAAGTGTATTTATTAAGGAGAGATATACCCCTAGATGGTCGAGATCGAGGATTTAGAAGCTATGAACATTCCGTCGACCGTAGAAGGCCTACACTGTGGGCCTGGTATCGATGATTCCATGTAAGTTGACAAATTTCATGATTCATTCATTCCCAAATTTTCAAACGCGTTTTTCTCAAAACCACGTTTTTCAAATCGGTACTCAAAATTTCTCGAAAACCAATGCACCGATTGCCTTGAGGTTTTTTGTGGTTATTCTATACACCATTATCTAGTACTTGTCATCGGATTTTTTTTTTTTTCGTTACTTAGTTTTTGTTTCATAGGCAAAATAATAACTAATTTTTGGCCCAAAAATCACTATTTATGTTCAAACGTCCGCCATTTTGTCATAAATCGATATTTTCAAAATCGGCTATGACAAGTACTAGATTATAGTATCTAATTTAATAATCTTTTTGGTTTTTTTTGTCAGATGATTTTTGAAGAAACGCCAGTGGGTACCGTATACGCAGATTTTTTTACGACTCTCCAAGGATCATACAATATCCTTGTATATTTTTGATATTTTTAAATAAAGAAAATTAAACATATTTTTGAATATATATACTTTTAGATAATTAAAACCCCAATCCGAAATTTCAAATAGTTTTCCTTGAAAAAATTCACAAAAATGACCTTTTTCCGGCTCCTAGGTGCATATCTCCCCTTAAGTGTAATACATTTTTTACCAATATCTATGATATAAATCTATGAATAAAATTCATAAAAATAGCCGTTTTTTCAGCATCTGAAGTGCAAAGATCCCTTGATCAAAAGTTCCCATCCCAAGTGTCGAATCAGAATGTAGGCCAAAGGAAACGCTGCCGAGCGGGGCAACTGTCGATAAGCGAACTGAAAGGCGATTGCTCGTTTCAATGATTTCGTGAGATTTGGGCTATCGAAGTATCTACAAATCTACAGTACAAATTTAAAAAAAAACACATTTTCTCTGATAATAAAAACAAGCAAATAAAAATGTAAGAAAAAAAGTATCTTCGCCCTGCAATGATGTGAGCTTCAACACCATTATCGTAGTTAATCAGTACTATAAACATTGACGTCACGCTCTTCCATTCGAGTGGTTCGAGTTTGTTTAGGCTCCCATCGGACGATTAAATATTATTCACCTGCACAATTTACCAATTTAAGTATATATATAAAAAAAAAGAGATATAGTATTCAGTGCTTTCCGGACTCATCCTCGTAAATCCCCATTTTTCGGGAAAACATTATTTTCGCCCGGCTGATATTTTTCACGGCACATTTTTATGCCACGTGAATTCGCGGGTATGCAATTGGGTGCAACCGTCGATACGATCGATGGGTGAAGAAAAAGTTGAATCGTCGAACGTTCCACCGTCGAAATGATATTTTCGATCGAACCAAAGATAAAAGCGCGCGGAGCTTTATGATTAATTGTCACTGGCGGGAACGATGATTTGTACAAGAGTATAACTCGGATCGTTATCGATTTGTGACAGTCCCGACGAGTCCGGCAGCTGATCGATGTTCGAAATAACAGTCGCCCCCCCCCCCCCGCCCCTCCTCAACGCGCGTGCAAATGTTCACGATGACATTACGAGTACACCATTCTGTTCACGATGTAATCATTCTTCAAACTCATTAGGAATAACTTTTTTGCTCGCATTGCGAATCGTCGGAGACATCCGATAAATGCGAGGTCTACGATTATGCGCACTCGCAAATAACATCGCGGACAATATCGTCCAACGAGTTAAAATTATCGATAATTGATCAATCGCCCGCTCAATTATGTTGACGAGCATTGATAAACATAATAACCTCGTTACTTCGAAAAATTGGAGTAATTACACCGACAAAGCTCGAACACGCTCGATCGCAGCTGCCACCTACGGGGCACGTGACTGAATATTCGCAAAACATTGGTCTGTGTCAACGTGACTAGAGCTGGGCTATCGGAGCTTTTTCTATTGCCGCTATCATTTCGATGCCAACAAGTTGCAATATCGGAATACCGGTATTTCGGTATTTTCGGTATTTATTGGAAACATTGATTAAAAACTTTAGAAGCTTGAAATTGAAGATGGCGGTTGTACAAATAATATCGAGATGTTGAATAAGTTCTCGCTGTTTTTTTCGTGAAAATTAATGCTTAAAAAAATCATTCCCTATGCTTTATTTTGAAAAAAGAAACATTGCTAATGCTTTCAAACGTTTTGAAACTATTATGTGATCAACTCCTAATGATTCTGCAAGTTGAGCCAGGCGACGCTTTCTGGTTCCACACTCGTGGATAACTAAGTTGACACTTCGAAAGTATTTAATGTAGGTAATAATATTTTAAGGCTGCTAAACGTAGTGAAAAAAAACAAGTAGAAATGTTAGGACGTTGAATAAGGTGAAAAAAGAGTATTTGCGGGGAATTTTACTGTATTATTATTATCATTATTATTATTATTATTGTAGATTTCATTGTACGGGGTTTTTCCCTTATTACATTCCCCACCATATTCCACTATCCATTCGCAGTTTTCCTGCACTACTTTATTCAAAAAAAAAAAATCCGCAGCCGAATTACACGGAATTATTGTTTTAAACGTTTGAGAGCATTAGGAATGATTTTTTAAAGAAAGCATCAATTTTCCCAAAAAAACAGAGAGAATTTATTCACCATCCCGACAACTTCTTGGGGTCTTCTCACTTTAGACGCTAAAAAGGTTATTTTCATGATTTTTTTTTTGATAGGTTTATATTATAGATATTGATATAAAAGTTTTTTTGTTTTTCATACGATCTTTATGAAATTTTAACCACATATTCAATATGGTTAAAATGTATAGCTATACTATAGCTATAGCGCATATCAAGGATTTTTTTAAATTTTGATATTTACTATTGTTTTTGTTGCCAAAAACGGTGAAAAGACACGTTTATTTTTGTTTTTTCGAAAAATGTCCGCCATTTTGTTATTTTTGCATATATCAAAAATCGTATGATATGCACTATAGCCATTAAGGGGCTATTCCAGTGTGACACTTCCAAAACTCGACTATACCGGCTATACCAGTGTGACACTTCCAAACTCGAAAATCGATTTTTTTGTTGCTGCTTTTTTCGACAGCTTATACTTTCAAGAATATCATTATCATTTATATCATTTATATCAATATCATGTTATCTGGCAAAAATCGATAGTTAAATTTTTGAACGTGCTTATCTCGAAATGAGATTTTTCAAATTTCCTGACATTGTAACTCAAAGAGCAATTATCCGATTGACTGGAAATTTCAACGGAGTACTCTTGAATATATTTACTCTACAATGACAGAATATTTTTTATTGGATGAAAATTGACGATTTGGCATTGAAAAAAACGACCATTTTATAGGCAAGAAAACAGACTTTTTTCATAACTACGCCATTTTGTTAGATGTTGATATTTTTCGAAAATCCTACGTCATTGTACAGGAAATACCTTCCAGTTTAACCACATTTTTTCCTTTTTCGGTTTGAGCTACTCAACCGGCCGGAATCATGTCAGCAGTGGAGGAACTTTTTTTTGGCGCCGCCGAAGGCAGCGCATAAGTCGCTTGGATCTCAATATTTTTCTATGAAAAAACTATGTAATATGGATCAAATATAGCCAAATATATTCTTAATTTTTCAAAACATTTAATTGAGTACTTTTCTTCCAAAAAATTCCCGAAAATCACCCAAATTGTCAGCGTTCACACTGGTATAGCCCCTTAACATACCGAATCTAAAACCGTTCAATTTCTTTATTTCGGATGATCCATCTCCGAGATTTCACCATGAGCGCAGACCTACAATTTTTCAACTACCATTTTCGTCTATAAATAAATAGTGACTTAAATTTTTGGGAACAATGGAAATAATAACAATTATAATGATATTTCTACGTTATCAACTCCGCTATCAAAATATCGGTATTATTCGAGTCTAATATGGGTTTTTCAATAACGGATTTCGGTCCGATACTCCAGTTTTTCGATTATATCGAATATATCGGTATCCATGTTCCAAACGAGACGGTTCTCCAACAGCGATACACCTCGATATCGATCCCCAAAACATCTTCCGTTCTCACAAACTCACCGCCGCTTTTTTCTCCCTTTCCTCCTCCACCCTCGCCTCAAGAGCATCCATACTGGTAAAATCTCCCACCGAATTTCCCGTGGCTTCGCCGTTTCTCCTTTTTTCCTTTGCTCTCAGAGGCGAAAAAGAAGATCCGATTGTCTACTACGTGTGCACACATCTTATCGAGCTTCACGGTGGAACGGTATCAAAGATACATATTCCCAAACGTGGTGGGAGCCTCACGTTTCGCCTCGAGTGCATATTTCTCTTGTGCTGCTCTTCACACCGAGTTACCAAGCGCGTTACTCAACACGTCTACGAGTCAATACAGAAATCTCTGTAATACAGAGTATGGAGATACGTGTATGGAGATTCGAACGTATGTAGTTGGTCCTTCCTCGTGTCTAGATGTGACACGACGCTGACGTGGAAACTAGCGCTCGATTGCTCGTACATTGCCGCGTCTCTATGCTTCCCCATACAGCGTATCACGTTTATTATTCATCATTAATTCCTACATTTACCCGGCCATCTCCAATTTCGTATTTTGCATTAGACATTCGCTCCTCGTCAATGTAACATAGTGAGCGAGGACTCTCGATCCACCCCGGGATCGTCACATCCACCGGTCCCTCGTGAAGTCGCGTCCCGATACACCCAGCAACTTGACACCTCTAGAGGCTAGTAGGCTAATTATATTTACTCCCAGTAGCTTGTTCACGCTGGAAATAAACCGAATAGTTCATCATCCTCGCTGGAAAGTTCTATGAAGAATTCAGGTATTTGTATCACTGATTTGATCACTAATAACATTGTTCTTCTATGTAGAATTCAGGTATTTATGTCACTGATATCACAACATTGTTCTTCTATGAAGAATTCAGGTATTTGTGTCGATGATATCACAACGTTGTTCTTCTATGCAGAATTTGGGTATTTGTGTCACTGATATCACAACATTATTCTTCTATGAAGAATTCAGGTATTTGTGTCACTGATATCACAACATTGTTCTTCTATGAACAATTCAGGTATTTGTGTCACTGATATCACAACATTGTTCTTCTATGAAGAATTCGGGTATTTGTGTCACTGATATCATAACATTGTTCTTCTATGAAGAATTCGGGTATTTGTGTCACTGATATCACAACATTGTTCTTCTATGAAGAATTCAGGTATTTGTGTCACTGATATCACAACATTGTTCTTCTATGAAGAATTCAAGTATTTGTATCACCGATATCACAACATTGTTCTTCTATAAAGAATTCGGGTATTTGTGTCACTGATATCACAACATTGTTCTTCTATGAAGAATTCAGGTATTTGTGTCACTGATATCACAACATTGTTCTTCTATGAATAATTCAAGTATTTGTATCACTGATATCACAACATTGTTCTTCTATGAAGAATTCGGGTATTTGTGTCACTGATATCACATAATTGGTCTTCTCTGAAGAATTCAGGTATTTGCGTCACTGATATCACAACATTGTTCTTCTATGAAGAATTCGGGTATTTATGTCACTGATAGCATAACATTGGGAATGGATATTTGCTTTTAACGGGTTGTCATCAAGCTGGCTGGTTGGAATGGGATGCTGAGGCGATACCTATGACTTTTGGTGATGATGGTAAATCGTTCGCGTAGGGATGTAATCGTATCGGCAGATGATTTTGCATCGATAACAGTATCGGGAACTCCATCGGACTGCTCGATTGGGATTGTTCCCAATCGGCGTTACGCAAAACTTGAAAATGGACCTTTTTTCATTTGTCGCTAAAATGGATTGGACACACTCTTATTCTATATCTTCCCCATGGTTTATGAGTAATTCCATACGAGATTCACAAAAAAGTGGGTTTTAGGAAAGCGCGTTGGAAATTTCAACATTCAAAAATGTTGTTAAATGATTTACCGATCAATCTGAGATTCCGGGGCCATGAATCGTCCCTTGGGTTCCACGTAGAGTTCATTTCCGGCCATAAACTCTTCTTTACGTTATAAAGGGATCTCTCCGCGTAAGGATGACCTCATTGGCCTGGCATCTACCCGGGTAGCCGAATCTATATCGGTTCTGTGGTCCGATCGATTAGGGCCTATTTTGAGTTTGTTTAATTTTAGTTCTTCCGGATTGCCAAGACCTTTATCAGTCTAACTAAATCGACCGCTGTGAGACATCTTGCCCGTCTCTGCTTTTATCGCTATTTTTATTCCTTCATATCCTCTATTTATATATCCTCCGCGAAAGTGTGATAACAAAAGTAAACTGGGAAGCAAGGAAATTAATGAGGCGCCGTGGCCAATGGTAAGCTGCATCTGCCGATGGCATCCAATTATCAAGACAATACCATCGAAGATCACGCAGCCAAGACACCTTAGACGCTAACTGGCCTTCAAATCATCAATAAGACGCGCCGGTAAACGTCAGTTTCGATCGGTGCGGGACGAATTCGAGTGCCCAACGTCAGAAACACACGTCGGAACGTCCGGAACAGGATGTTGAGGAAGTCTCACAATAGAGCATATTGTTGCTGATCGTGGCCTCTTCGAGAGAAAAATGCAAGAACGTCTTGGGACAAAGAAATAAAAAGCGATCACCTACTCGTACAAACACCAAGTAATGAGATTGCACAACATTGATTCGAGAAAAGCGAATTGCGCGAGGAAATAGAGGAGAAATCAGAAAGGGCTGCTAAAGGCAAAGATGTAATCATAATTGAAACAAACCTACACAACAGACTGTTACAGAGACAGATGTCGACATAACCCAAACAAACCCAAACAACGAACTATCACGGGGAAAGGTAGAATCGTAACCTAAACATACCTAAACAACGGACTATCACTGGGGAAGGTGTAATCATAACTCAAAAAAACCCAAACAATCTTATTTACTATTCTATATCTATATAGATATTCTACAGAATATAAACTATTCTATATCTTATTACTACTTACTTATTCCCAAGGGGTTTTGGTATAAAACGCGTAATTTTGGGGATTCTCTGTCCCCTGGTACCAGACACAAAGTGGTCCCTTAACGCCGGACAGTAAACACGCTGTTTTTTTTTCTCGTAAGCATTTATACTTTTGATTATAACTGTTGTACGTTGTTTTACAAGATAGAAGAACTCAGCGAAATCAAAATGGAAGAGAAGAAAAAGGAAGGACAATGGACCAAAAAAATTTGCTAACTGAGTTTGAGAGAAGCTTCGCTGCACTACGGCGTTCCGAAAAGCACTCTACATGACAACACATCGTTATTAAACCGTGGACTAGCTTTGCTCCAGGTGTTGTGCAAATTATCCATAATTTGTCGCCATTGCCAGATGCTGTAAACAAAAACGATCAGTTGCTAGGAAGAGAAAAACCGATAGAAGTGAAATTCTGACTTTATCGCCGTGCAAAATTGTTGTCGAAAAAATTACAATAAAAACAACGTTAAGGACAAACAGAAAGGAATTGGAAAGACGTTTAAAACAGCGATAGAAGAAAATGGAAAAGAAACCAAAGGCGTAAAGGCCAAAGGAAAAGGTGGAGCTAAAGCGAAGAAAAAGTAACCGTCAACTCAAATATCGAATATAAAAACGACTTGCGTAGGGTGCCTGAAGGACCACGAAGAAGCCTGGATGCAGTGCGCCAGCTGCCGTGGATAGGTTTATGAATAATTTGCAGACATCCCTAAATGTTCGAAAACTTACATATGCGATTGATGCACAATGTTCTGAAGATGTCCGGCGCTGGGGACTCGAAGTTAAGTCTGTCCGTTGGTGCCACTTGCAGTGACGGCAATTTTTGTACCAAAGTTTGAATAAAGTTTTTAATTGCATTTATGCAGAGGTTGCATTTTTGTTAATTTACGTTGGTTTAAAACTTTGTTGATGTCATTATTTTATTTATTTATATTTCTCAAAGCAGTTTTTTTTTATTGTCCGAAAAGCTTAGGTGTCCGCCACTACGGGACTTCCCCCTACTCATCACCCAAGCAAACTCAAGCAAATGGCTGTAACAGGGGCAGGTTTAATCATAACCCAAACAAACTTAAATGAACGGCTGTGACAGGGGCAGGTGTAATCATAAGACAAGCAAACCCAAACGAATGGGCTATCACGTTAAAAGTAAAAGTAAAAGGTGTAATTATAACCCAAACAAACAGCTGTGACGGGGGCCCGTGTAATCATAACCGGAACAAACAGCTGCGCAAGGGGCAGTTGTAATCATAACCCAAACAGCTGTTCAAGGGGCAGTTGTAATCATAACTTAAACAGCTGTGCAAGGGGCAGTTGTAATCATAACCCAAACAAACCCCAAAAACACAGCTGCTACAGGGGCAGCTATCATTGATTACAGCGGAAACCTTGAAAATACTCCGTCTGGCAACTTTTCCCGCCACGAGCTCATTAAAAGAGTAAAAAAGGGATTGAAAGATAAAAAGGCTCATCTTTGTATATCCATATTTTAGGGTCGTCGCCTTGAAAAGAACTACCGCACTGATCATCGCAAATACAAATAGAAAAGCTTACTTATCGCAGGAGGGAAGGACACAACGAAACAATGGCTGAAAAGGCGAGAGAAGAAAAAAAAACAAGTCTCTGTATGAGGTTGCCAACGATGCTTTGTGAAATACTGAAAATACTTGAGAGCGGGACGCGAAGCACAGGGGCGTTCAAGGTGGCGGTTGGAGGATGGGAAGCCCGAAGGGCGAGAAGAACGGGTCCCGTCGTAGATTTCTCGTTATCGGGGAAGCCAATGCCATACCTTAACGGCTCGGAATCACCGAGTGAGAACCTTCTTCACCCAGTAAATGTCGAATATGATAAGGAGAAGACTCTTTACCGACCATCGAAAAGAATCATCTTTTCGCCAACAGACTGTGCCAGGTCAAGTGTATATTTATCGCCCATAAGATTATTGGGCCATCCTCGTCCGCTGTACTTCAAACTTTCCTTCATATCCGATTCTTCCATTTCCAACAAATATGCCTCAACAAACAAAACACCATAATGTTAAGGCGCAATTAGAGCACTGTCTAAGAATGGCTACCACCATTTTTCGGAATTGAAAAACTTGAAGTGAAAAATTCGGGAATAGTGAGCTCTGTGGGTGAATTTCAAAGGTGAAGACGTTTTTTAAAAATGGTTTCCTAATTTAGACTCAAAATCATGGTTTTTCACGTGTTAAACGGAAAAAATATTTACCAACATTGTTCAAACGTCAATTAACGGCGGGGTAAAGTTAATTCGGCGAAAAAAAGGCATGTTTTTAAGATTTTTTTTGGCGTAACGAATAGTGTTCGTTTATTGAAAAATGTACATATAATAAAGTAACATTTGAACAACATTCTCCTAAATTTGCATTGCAAAATATTCCAAATTGAGCGAGTGAAAATTAAACCCCGGAGGCGCCTCGAAAAAAAGTTGGTTTGCGGTGTGCACCATAACTCGCAACAGAACCATTTGAAGCAAAAAAATCAAAATGCATTTGTTAAACGAGATGTTTCTCGAGGTAATGACGGGAGGATTTTTTTTTTTCGATTTTTCGATTTTTCGTAGCACTTGGGCGCCAAAAACCCGATTTTCGCTAAAAAAAATCGGCTAATTTGTTGTTGAAAAATTAGTAATTATTTAAAAAAACAAAAAAACTCTCGACAATACCTGGTGAATTATGTGAAGAAGTACTGTGCAAAATTTCAAAGCGATTGATCCAGTAGATTTTGAGTTATCGTGCACACCGACTTCAAATATGACAAGTCTCAGAAAAACGGTTTGAAAAACGCAGAAGAGAAGAGACCGGCATGGAGCAATAGACGCTCAAATACTCATAACTTCGTCAATTTTACTCCGATCGACTTGAAATTTTAACACAATATTCTTGATATATTATGCATTCATATAAAAAACAAAAAAAATGAAAAAAAAAAATTTTAATACTTTACCCCGCCCTTAATATCATTTTATTCAGGAAAATCAATTTATTGGTTTTTTTAGATTATACAAGAGCGCTTAGGACCGAAGAGTTGTAGGGCGACGGTGCGGTTGCTCCCGCCCGTGACAGATCTTTTGCCTATTATTCTTAAGAGGAGATATACACCTAGATGGTCGAAAAAATCGATTTAGAAGCTATGAACATTCCGTCGACCGTAGAAGACCTACACTATGGGCCTGGTATCGATGATTCCATGTAAGTTGACAAATTTCATGATTTATTCATTCCCAAATTTTCAAACGCGTTTTTCTCACAACCACGTTTTTCATATCGGTACCCAAAATTTCTCGAAAACCAATGAACCGATTGCCTTAAGATTTTTTTGTAGTTATTCTATACACCATTATCTAGTACTTGTCATAGGATTCTTTTTCCGTTACTTAGTTTTTGTTTTATAAGCAAAACAATAACTAATTTTTGGCCCAAAGTCATTATTTATGTTCAAACGTCCGCCATTTTGTCATAAATCGATATTTTCAAAATCGCCTATGGTAAGTACTAGATTATAGTATCTAATTTAATAATCTTTTTGGTTTTTTTTTCAGATGATTTTTGAAGAAACGCCGGTGGGTACCGTATACGCAGATTTTTTACGACGCTCCAAGGATTATACAATATCCTTGTATATTTTTGATATTCTTAGGTAAAGAAAATTAAACATATTTTTGAATGTATATACTTTTAGATAATTAAAACCCCAATCCAGAATTTCAAATAGTTTTCCTTGAAAAAATTCACAAAAATGACCTTTTTCCGGCTCCTAGGTGTATATCTCCCCTTAAGGCAGTATACTAATCTAAAAATTTGGAAAAAAATCGATTTATTTGGCATTTTCTTAAAGTATAGACTCTTCAGAATGTGTCCTCAAAAGGCAATTTCGAAAATGCCATTATTTCAAAAGTTATATTGATTTGCATACGGCCGAATTGAGAGGAGCTACAAACTTCAGAAGCTTCTAAGGAAGCTAAAAATCGCAGGGAAGAACGAGCTCCAGAAAATCATAATTTTGAAGTCGAGAAAAGCATACATACGAGGTAGGAATGGCCGATTACTGTAATATAAGTCGAACATGCCATTGTAGCAATTAGATCGTAGCAGTTGTCTGAAATTGTACTCAAAACATTAAAGACGTTTTTCCTCGAAACTACTTTTTTTAACCTGGTTGGAATAAAATCTCGAGTTCTATTCAACCGATTGACTTCAAATTTGGTAAAAGAGACGAAAACCCAGCACTTTTTAGCGTAGACTCTGAATGTTTGACTAACGATATATGGTTGCTTACTGAAAGTAACCCCAATAAAATGTTACCCCTCAACTCGCCCCAACCCTAAGAAAAAAAAGGTTGAAAACCTAAAACTCGCCGTATCTCCATAATTAATAGCCCGATCAAAAAATATATTAAACAAAAGTTGTTTGCAATAATAAAATACGTATAAAGTTATCTGACGTCCAACCCTCTATCTTTGAAAATCGCAGCACAAAAACACGAAAGCACCACTGACCCAGACAAGGACGTAGCCGACTTTTCGAATCGCTTTTGTGCCGCTATTTTCAAAGGTAGAAAGTTGGACGTCAGATAACTTTATACGAATTTTATTATTCCAAACAACTTTTGTTTGAAATCTTTTTTGATCGGGCTATTAATTATCGAGATACGGCGATTTTTATGTTTTCAACCCCTATTTCTTGGGGTTGGGAGGAGTTAAAGGAACAAAATTTATTGGGGATACTTTCAGTATGCAACCATCTATCGTCAGTCAAAAATCCGTATTCTACGCTAAAAAGTGCTGGGTGTTTGTCTCTTTTACCGAACTATTCAGTATGTATCTTTCTATCGTTCCTACCTCGGGCATCGCGAAACTAGTAATGTTACTATATTCAAAAAATTAAAAACTTCGAAAAAATAGGACGCAGGACTTTCTTTCAAGCAGTCGCCATTCAATTTTTTTCTTCTATTTGGTACCTGCCATAATGACATTATTATTAATCAAGAACATTGGTTTTATTTCAGTTTCAGTGATCTGAAACTGAAATAAAACCAATGTTCTTGACTCGAATCTGCTTTGCAATCATGTCAACCGCCTCAACCCTTTTTTACAGCCATATTTAGAGGTCCATAACTTTTTCAATTTTTATTCTTTTGCGCAAACTTTTTTTATGAAATCTTTCAACTTTAATGAAGAGTCAAACAAATGGATACTAAAAATATACATATATTTTTTTTATCAAGTGCGAGTAAACATTCGAAATGTAGGCCTCTATAACACCCCATTAACACATTTAAAAAATCATGACTTCAAGCGAGAATTAGGAAGCCACCTAAAAATGAGACGCGCTATTTTTCAAAAATGAGCTACAGGACTCACTGGGCGCGACATTTTTTCTACCACATACCAACATTCTTCCTTATGAAAACGAAGTAAAAAAATAAGTTGTTTTTTGCATCGACCATGTAGTTGCTATGCAGATCATCGAGAGTTACAGCACGAAAGTTGATCATTTTCAAGTTCAAGCCATTTTCATCGTTAGGCATCGTATTACCCACGTTTTAATTCTCGTATCAATGTACAACGAACGGTTAAACATGGCCAAGTTACTTGGCCACATTGTCATCACGGTACGTGCAACGAAGCAGCGACGATTTTTTTTCGCAGCGGAAACCAACGCGCGAACCACCACAGCAAGCAGACTGGAGCGAGGAGGTACGAATACACTGCACACCAGCTAGGCAGTCTATTTCCCTGCGCGCTAACTCTATGAATAGTTCATAGAGTCGTTGCTGCGTGACGAAGCCTCATTCCCAATTTAAGCGCCGCTCGGACCTTCGGAAACTTGCGCTTGTCTATTTACGTCGTTTTACAGAATTTTACTGCCGTGAAACGGCAGTGGCAAAAAACATCACGAAGCGACGACCCATCCGTTTCTTCCCCTGGTCTGATTGGAGAAAAAAGTGTCCAAATGCACATCAATGATCCGCCGAAAGTCATCGGAACGATCGTTGCCAATAAACGCAGCATTGGTACAGTTGTGCTGTCGCTGAAAAACCCAGTCGGAAAAAATTAGAAGGCCAGTTTTTTGACAAGTGATTCTGTAGGTGCCGCGGGTGCTAAATCCAAGTTTGCCTAAAAGTCGGGGTGCAGGGTTTTTTTAGGGGTTGAAGGGGGATGGGGGTGGATTGATGCCAAACTACAACCCCTACAAGGTCGGCGCCGTGAGACAAAATGTTCAGAAAAATCCGGACTTTAGTTTTGTCCATCGCGCCGAAGTCGTGGAAGTTCATTTTGGGGGTGCAAAAGTGGGGTGGAATTTTGAAAAATCATTTTTAATTCAATAACTCTTTAGGATAAATTCGTACACTTTTTGTTCAAATGGGAACATTGTAGCCCTTGAAAAGACGCGTCGATCGAGTATTTGATCATCACTCTCCAATAATATCTTCACCCCCAAAAGAATTGTTGAAATGCCAAAAAAAATGGTTTATTAAATAACTTCAAAACAATGGATTTTTCGCGTATGGTTTGAATGTACGAATTGTAGAGAATAATTTTCTCTATATTTTCGTTTTTATGAACCACCCTTAAATTTTGCTTTTTCCAACCCCTCTCGGGGGTTGAAAATAAAAAATGCAATTCTGGGGAGACTATTAACCGCACGACTTCGCCGCCGTGGAACAATTTGTAGCGTGAACCCTCAGCTACATTTTTGTCCACAGCGCCAAAGTCGTATCGCTTTATTTTTGATCAATAGTTTTCCCAGAATTTCATTTTAAATTTTCAACCTCCGAGAGGGGTTGAAAAAAGCAACATTCAAGAGTGGTCCATAAAAACGAAAATATAGAGAAAATTGTTATATACATTCCGTACATTTAAACTATCCCCGAAAAATCGATTGTTTTTTAATTATTCAATAAACATTTTTTTTTATATTTCAACAATTTTTTGTGGTTAAAGACATTATTGAAGAGGGATGATCAAATACTCGATCAACGTGTCTTTTGAAGGGCTACAACGTTCTCACTTGAACAAAAAGTGGACGAATTTATCCTAAAGAGTTATTGAATTAAAAATGGTTTTTAAAAATTCCACCCCACTTTTTCACCCCCAAAATGAATTTCCACGACTTCGGCGCTATGGACAAAACTAAAGTCCGGATTTTTCTGAACATTTTGTCTTCCGGCGCCGACCTCGTAGATGTTTTACTTTGCCCTTAATCCAGCCCATCCCCCTTCATCCCCTAAAATAAAGCTGCACCCCGATTTTTAGGCAAACTAGGATTTGGCACCCGCGCCACCTACAAAATCATCTGTCAAAAAATTAGCCTTCTAATTTCTTCCGATTCCAAAATACAGCACGACTGTACTACATGGAAGTTACCACTCTATTTTCTCGGTGCTTTACATGCGGACAAAAAATATCAGGACGTTGAATAAGTTCTCACTGTTTTCCAACGGATGGCGTTACAAGAACTGCGTGCGTGTAGTTTCAGATGGTAGCGCGTCTATAAAGCAGTACTATAAGCAAGCTTGAAATTCAGTGTATGTCATTTCGCCGAAGCGTAAACAACTTTTTTTTCACAATGTTAAACATGTTAAATTTCGTGCCAAAAAAATAGTATTTGCGCGGAATTTTACTGAACTACTTCATGACGGGGTCTTCTCACTTTAGACGCTGAAAAATGCTATATTCATGCATTTTTTTATAGGTTCATATTATAGATATTGATATAAAAGTTGTTACACTTAATAAATACACTTTCGAAATACATTAAACAAATTTTATTTATTCATTTAAGTTACTATTTATAGACGAAAATGGCAGTAAAAAAAAGTTCTAAAAAAATTGTAGGTCTGCGCTGTTGATGAAATTTCGGAGATGGATGATCCGAAACAAAAAAATCAAACGGTCTTAGATTCAGTATGTTAATGGCTATAGCGCATATCATACGATTTTTGATATATGCAAAAACAACAAAAAGGCGGAAATTTTTCAAAAATAAAAAAAAACGTGTTTCTCCACCGTTTTTGGCAACAAAAAAATTGTAAATATAAAAATTTGAAGAAAAAAATCCTTGATTTTCGCTATAGCTGTAGTTGTAAAGAATATGTGGTTAAAATTTCATAAGGATCGGTTCAGTAGATTCGAAGGTTTCATCAACAAGCCGTCGAAAAACGTTGTTTCGAGAAAAACGCGTTTAAAATTTGTTTCGGATACATAAAATCATTTAAAAAATTTTTAAATGTATTTCGAAGGTGTATTTATTAAGGAAACAACTTTTATTTCAATATCTATAATATAAACCTATCGAAAAAATTCATGGAAATAGCCTTTTGAGCGTCTAAAGTGAGAAGACCCCTTAAAAAATATCTGCAGCTGCAGTACACAGAATTTTTGTTGGCACTTACGGCGACCATGCTCTGTCGGAAACAACATGCAGAGATTGGTTTACACGCTTCAAAAATAATGATTTTGTCGTGTTGAATTGGAAGCATTACTTCATGAAGACTCATGTCAGATGCCAGCTGAACTTGTAGAATCATCAGGAGTTAACCCCATAATAGTTTCGAAACTTTTGAAAGCATCAGGAATGATTTTTCAAACAAAGCATTAATTTTCACGTAAAAACAGCGAAAATTTATTCAACATCCCAATAGATACTAAAATATTTATATTTAGATACTATATTTGTTTAAACAGATAAAATGGATGCACCCTGAATATTTTCGGCTCGTAGATCGAAGCTCGCTCATTGTTCGAAAGAAATTGCACGAGAGAGAAAGAACTGTGGGCGGCAAACTCCATCATTACATCATTGTTAGAGCCTCGAATATAAATGAGCTTATAAATATTTATAGCTAAATTAAGTGCGTTAAAATTCTTTTAATATTTATCGATTCCACAAAGTACAAAGTGCACAGGAGAGAGAACCGTGGAAACGGCTTGTGAAAGCGGGTTAGACTAGTCCGACACGAACGCAATACCAAAGTTTCCGCCAGCCCCGGTGTTGCGCAGTTGCAATGAAGGTACTGAAAAGGTAAACCGGGCGATAACAGCCGCGCGTGACGTCAGCTAGCCTTTGCGAATTGGCTTTTGCAACGGGCGCCATCATGAGAAAAATGGAAGCCTCAGCCAGGTGAATAGATGAAGTTATCCAGATGACTCTCTCGAGATCAATTAGTAATTGCTCCGATGAGTCTACTCGGGCTAGGCTCAGGCTAAAAAGAGCCGTTCGGTGGCCGACTCATCGTCCGATGTGCCTCGATTTTCAGCATTTTCGGTGGTTTTCATTAGGTCGTAAAACGCAGCGAGGGCTTCCAAAGGGTGGCGAAAACTTGAAAGCAGGGCTGCAGCCCAAGACGCCGTCGATTGGACGAGCTTTTTTTCTCAATTTTTCGTCGTGCGGTGAAAGAAGATGGATAAACGTAAGTTAGGAGGGAAGCGGAAGAGCATCCTGTTGCTTTGATGAAAACGGGACGAGAATGGGGTTCTGTGTGCGGGGGTGGCTAGTGGGAATGAGTGATGAATCGGGAGACCCGTTCGATCGACTTTCACGTTAGGAACGATGGCGACGCGCGACCTCTGCCACGTACACCTTAATGAGGCCATCGTGCCAAAATGGAAACCGCAAGAAGCAGCCAAGCTTGCGTCTGCTCTTTGGGCCGAACCTTTCCCTGATAATAGTTCGAAAGTTCGGTACAGAGCTGTGTATTATGGCACGTTGGATGGTGTGACGTTGGCCCCAACCACGATGAGTGCCGCGACCCAACGTCGACGACGACCACGACGCAAGTCACCACTATGTGCCACGAGCGTGTATATATAGAAAACTCGAAAAGCTTCGGACCGATACGGGTGTTCAAGCCCTGGGTGACATTCCTCCCCGGCAAAAGACAGCGAGAACAATCGAAACATTGCCACTATGTTCCACACACGGGCTAAGTTACTTTCTCATTCCGTCGCATTTGACCGTGTGATGATACTCGTCGCTTTCCGCAATGCAGGCTAGACTTGCCTAAATCGTAACTAAGCCTAAATCGTACCGCGAGCGTGGCTCGGACGTCACGCGGTGACACTGATGGATGGAGATGAAACTAGGTGTTGGGTAGCGAGAGTTAGGGAAATTCGCTGCCAGTCGTAAATGTATTCGAGAAAGTAAACGTTTCAACATTTTTTTAGTATTTTTTGGTCAGTTTAGTGAGGCTGTGTATTCTTAAGTGGTACTTACGGAGAGTAGTTCCTCGTTTGGAAGGTTGACATCAATATTGATGACGACAAGAACTGCATTTCGTATCGTGATGTTGCGTTTGGATATTGCACCTAATTCGTACCGGTAGGCTTGTCCTCAATCGTACCAGTATCATTCAACAATAATTCTACTCTTGTTTCGGGTAGACTTTATTTTGTGTAAGTATTGGGTCATCCCATAAATGATGCGGTTCTCTTCAATTGCTTTTTCCTCGCGGACAAGTGAATTTTGGAACAGGGGTCTAGAAAGTCTATCAGGAAGATGGAAGAGCGTTGTAGAAAATGGAGGAGAATATGTTTTAGATTAAAAAAATAATTCGGTTTATCTTAATTTTGAAAAATGAGAGTTTCAAAAAATCGCATTGTTTATGGGATGACTCGATACGTTAACATTGTACAAGGATAGTGGATAATTGAGATGTAAATCAAGGTAAAAATGAACTACATATGTCAATGGTTTCGAAGAAAGAATGGCATGTAAAGTACATAGACACGAAAAGTGACGTCCAAAAGGGAGACTCAGATGTCGCGTATCAATACCCATCCAAATCACCCTCAAGGATGTTCTACGATCTTTTTAGTTTTCGAAGACAAGGCATATTTTATTTCTTTTTTCGAGTTTCCTTTTAGCATAGGGTTTTATTTCTTTCTCTTTTGTGAACGTGCTTTCCTGATTAAAGGTTTTTCAAATGATTAGGAGTCTCTGACAATGAACATCACTCAAGTTTCCGCCTACGATTTTGTTGAAACTCATATATGTGATAAAGCATTGCAAACTACTAGACACGTTTTTTTTTATGTCAGCGAACAAACGGTTTTAAGGGGGGGAAAACAGCCCCGAAAAAAGGCGTGCGAGCCGTAAATTTAATTTTTTAATCACTTCTGTAGTGGACTTTTCGTGGCTTTACATTAGAACAATTTTGCTTTCTGTTTCATTTAGTTCGGTTGGGTGGTTGTGGGTGGAATTGTGAAATCACCCCTCGACCCTCCTTTCTTTCAGGGGTGGTATCCCCTCTTGAAACCGTTATTCCAATAGTTTCCACTGCTCCATCGCCTATATGAGTTTTAACTAAATCGAAGGTGGACACTTAAGTGATGTTCCTTGTTAGACTAGTAGTATTTCTTTTTATCATCTGAACTTTAGTGACTGATCCGGTCGAACCAATTTTTTCAACTTTTGATCAATATCCAAGGCATTTTCGTTAGTGTTCAGTTGGTCTTTTATTTATTGCTCAACTGTGCACTTCACAACGATAACACAAGTTAAAAAACGCAAGGGAAGAACATACCCAAAAGAGACAAATAAAAAACGCTGTTTTTCTCGATAACTAAAAAAGATCGTAGTATACACACGGGGTTGATTCTGATAGGTATCGATCCAAGGCATCTAGACTCCCTGTTAGACGTCACTTTTCAGGCTACATCAAAACAAGCACATCAACCACCATCACCAATCGTCCTCATTAACAATTGCAGGTGTTCAGCACCAAAGGTCCTCACGATTCTACCCTGAATCTGAATTGTTTTCACGCGACTTGGAAGGCAAAATAAACAATTCCGAATGTTGTCCCAAATGACGGGCAACGTAGTTTCCGGCGTGGCGGGCGCAACTCGAAAATGTGCCATTTCGTCACAGAATGGTGAGGTCGGATTGGGCGTACGCGCAACTATCGCCCAGGCTCATTTTGCGCGCATGCCGAGTTAACCAAGAATGTTAATAGAAAATACTCCCATTCCGTCTGTATACGTGTCGAGAGGGACTTTAATTATGAGAGAGACCCGAATAGCGCAAACTCTGAGGTGTTGGCTCCGCTGTGGTTCTGGGCTAGAATCTGCGATGGCTGGACCGAAGGACGATGTGGAAAACGTGGGGGAAGGGAATCGAAAAGGGATGAGAGGCAGAGCCGCGGAAAGACTGGAAGAAGCAGAATTTGCTAGTGAATCCGATGTGTGGAGACGACAGAGAGAGAGAGAGAGAGAGAGAGAGAGAGAGAGAGAGAGAGAGAGAGAGAGAGAGAGATTTTACCCTAGAAGAACCTTCACCAACGAGTCCCAATTTCCTTCAATGAATCTGGCTCTAATCGTTCGTGGTCGATTAAAATTCACCAGGCTGGCCTGAATATCTCTCGTCGTATCCGCTCAAAGGCAACCCAACTTACTTCGAGCTGTACATCCCTACCGCGGCAGTGAAAAAGCCAGCTAGAGAGGGGGATGAATTCACCCCCGCAAGGGCCTCAACCATTTATAGTTAACTCGTGTGCTCCTCCGACTTGCTCGTGATCTTCGAGAGAGGGATAATTTCGCTTTATATTCTATCTCGGATTTAATTCGGTTGGCAAAGTCGAGCGTGAAGGCATCTCCGGTCCCTCCGCCCCTCTGTCGTCCTTTCTCCTGCTTCCTCTACCCGGCCTAACGCGATCCGGAAAAATAAGGAAGATGAAGACTGAGAGCAGGAAGAGGTGAGGATTTCTTCGATTTACATTTCCCGGAACGGAGAATAATTAAGGCCCTTCGCCAGGTTGTTTCGTCCTACAATCCGATTGGAAGGCGCTTCAAGGCTGACTCGTGCAATTGAAAATACTTCAATATCGTACTCGATGGAGACGCGATACAAATGTCACGTTCGATTAGAGTCCCACCAACGATAAAGGGTTGCATTAAGGGGCCAGTCTACTTTGGAAATTTAAAAAAATCGCAAGCAAGCAAGACTTGAAGAAATCGACGATGATGAGCAATCAGAAGGGATTTTGTACGGTGCAGGAATTGCCGATTGAGTTTAGGTAAGAGTTTTTCATAGTATAAACTTCAAACGCGTTTTTCTCGAAACAACTTTTTCAAAATTTAGCTCTATTGTATCTCTAAAACTAATAAACCGATTCTCTTGAAATTTGAACCACATATTGTAAACATGATTCGCAAAAAGTGACCCTCGATGGTTTAAAAATTTTGATTTTCACTCTTTTCTTTGCGAAAAACTGCGAATAAAACGCGTTTTTTTACTTTTTTCGTTTTTCATCTGCCATTTTTTTATTTTTTGATAAAACTTTATGTCCGAGGGTCATTTTGTAGCTGGTGTCATACTGAATCTAATGGACTTTGATTTTTTGTTTCAGACAGGCCGTTGCCCAGTTGTGATGGAGCTACCTAGCCCACCTATTTTTAAGGCGTTACGTTAAACTATAGTTTTTGTACTTAAAAATGAATAAAAATCAATTAAATTTTTTTAAATGTATTCCAAGACTATTTATCAAGCCCAACAACTTTTATATTCATATCTTTCATGAAATCCTCAAAAAAAATTGCGAAAATAGCCTTTTTCGTGGCTCCAAAGTGGACTGGCTCCTTAACTCCACGTAGGTACATACATTTTACGGTTATCTTCCTTTCCGCCTTTCTTATTTCTCATGTTTTGTCATATAAAGCTGCAGAGAGGAACGAGTTCCCAGAAGAACTATTAGAAACCATCTGCAGAGTGGCAGTTTGGAAAAAAACGCTGGATCGAAAAATCTTACAGAGGAACTCCAGTCATGAAAGATCTGTTATGACAAAATTAGTGAAGAAAATTTTTAAAAAATCGCAACGCCAAAGAAAAAAAGACCACATCCGTAAATAAATCCACTTCTGAAGATAACAGTGATACTTGACGGAAGCAAGAGAGGTGGTACTGTCATGGCTGTGAAGAGGACGAGATAGCCGATATGAGGCAATGCACTAAATGTGGCAAATGGTATCATGAGGAGTGCGTCGGTTTGTCAGTGGATGATACTGATTACTTCGAGTGCTGTCAGGCGAGGCAATTGATACGGTATTAAAAGAATTTCAAGTCTAAATGCTGCATTCATGTGATTATTGATCTCAAATACCAAATGTATTATGTATAGGTTGGTTCTTTAAGGGGTCTTCTCACTTTAGACGCTAAAAAAGGCTTTTTTCATTAATTTTTTGTTAGGTTCATATTATAGATATTGATATAAAAGTTGTTACACTTCTTAAATACACATTCGAAATACATTTAAAAAAATGTATATATTTATGTAACCCAAACAAACTATAAACACGTTTTTCTGGAGAAAAAACGTTTTTCGACGGCTTGTTGATAAAATCTTCGAAACTGCTGAACCGATCCTTATGAAATTTTAAGGGGTGATATACAGTTAAAATTTTCGAAAAATCGATTTTGTATTTGATGGTTTTTTCAAATGTTTAATTTTGTTTTTGTTCCTGGTACAAGCAACTATTTATCGTTTATATTTCATAGAAATTGAACTTAAATAATGATTATAATCAAAACACGTTGATTGAAATAATTTTTTTTCCTTTTTTCTCAAATACCCCTTAGCTCGGCCTTGTTACCCTCAGGTACCTTCCATATGTATTGGTCTAAAGTTTGCACCGTTGGATTCCAACGAAACTTCCGTAATTTTTTTTCGTGTACATTTGGACTCTAGAATATCAGTAGAGGCCCTACAATACGCTTTAAAAAATTGGGGCAGTTAGTATCCACCCTTATTGAGGGGTTGAAAGTGAAAAAAAAATGAACGTCTCGGGCGGTACAGACATGTTCAATTATATTCTTTAGGTTATAATTAATTGGCACCTAAAGTAAGGTCCAAAAAAATTGGCAACGATTTTAAGCTTCCGGAACCCACCCTTATCGGGGGATGAAAGTTGAGAAAAATCGTATCTCGGCTTCTACCCCGAGCTCAAATTTTCTTCGTGTACTTCGCCTTTGACGAGCGCGCACGTTCCGCGTCAGAACAAAACTTGCAACGTACCAGCGTGGCCCTTGAGGAAAAAAAAGGGTTCGAACCGTGCTCCAATGACAGACCTCCGTTTACGGAACCACCACCACCACCACCCCTCCCCCCTTGGGGTTAAAAACACTCGCGGTAAATGGTCGTTGCTCCTTACCGTTCCGCTGTCGAGCTACGTGGCGTTGTTTTTGGGGTTGTTTTTTTCCGTCGGAAACGATATTGCCGCGTAAGGGAACCGAGTGTACAGTCCCGATATTATTTGTGGACGATCGGATCGTGGAAAAAGCCCGAGGAATACTTCTCGCGTATCTTTTGGTATCGGGCAATAAATACGGATATGCGATCATTGATAGAGGGAATGAAAAACAATTGTCGTAAAGTGGAAGCGGCTTGTAAGGGACGGAAGCTTATTTTAGTCGCTCCCTGGGGTGAAGAAGAATATTGCTCGGACTACGATACATCGGAAGCCGCCAGCGTCGATACAAAAACGGCTCGATCAACGTTTCCCTCGTCTTTATACGGCGCTCCAACCACCAACGCTCTTCCGTAACAATATCAACGATCGATTCATCCCGATCGCGGTGCAATCGTGTCTGTTTGGTCTCGACACGCGGACCCGAGTCTTGACGTTGAGCAATGATCGCTGGCCGCGGACGGCGGATGAAGTACTTTAATTGGGAGCCAAAACGATGCAATAGGGTATTTTACTCTGTATAATAAAAATACTAAGGAATGTATAAATAAGGTAGTCTTCGCAATAAGAAATCTAATAATGTTAGTTTTAATGGGCCAGTGTGACACTTTCGAAAAATCGATTTTTTGTTGTTGCCTTTTTCGACAGTTTATAGTTTCAAGAATATCATTATCATTTATATCATTATCATTTTATCTTGAAAAAATCGATAGTTAAATCTTTAAACGCGTTTTTCCCGAAATGAGATTTTTCAAATTTGCTGACATTGTAACTCAAAGAGCAATTATCCGATTGACTTGAAAATTGAACTGAGTACTCTTGAATATATTTACTCTACAATGACGTAGGATATTTTTGATTGGATGAAAATTGACGATTTGGCATTGAAAAAAAAACGACCATTTTATAGGCAAGAAAACAGACTTTTTTCATAACGACGCAATTTTGTTAGATTTTGATATTTTTCGAAAATCCTACGTCATTGTACAGGAAATACCTTCCAGTTTAACTACATTTTTTCTTTTTTGGTTTCAGCTACTCAATCGGCCGGAATCATGTCAGCAGTGGAGCAACTTTTTTTTGGCGCCTCCGAAGGCAGCGCATAAGTCGCTTGAATCTCAATATTTTTCTATGAAAAAATTACGTAATGTAGCTCAAATATAGCCAAATATATTCTTAATTTTCCGAAACATTTAATTGAGTACTTTTCTTCCAAAAAATTCCTGAAAATCACCCAAATTTTCAGCGTTCACACTGGTATAGCCCCTTAATTTATAAAAACACAAAATGAATTTTATAATTCATTTGGAAAAAAAATACTTTTTTTGTCTGTTCAATGAACGAAACGGTAGCCGCCGTAATGAATTCCGACATGACGTCACTGACGAAGTAATCAAATAAAGCGGTAGACGTATTACTTTCTAACATGTGAAAGAGAGCGTCAACGACTATGTATTCTCGGGATGGGGATCGGAAAATTCGAACGATCAATATACAGAAGGACCGAAATTTCGAATTCAGTAATGACGAGCGTTCTAATATAGATCGATCAATCTTGCGATAATCTGTGAATTAGTTAATCGAAATTGTGAATACAAAAATCTCGAAGTTGATTTATAGTGAAAAAAAATATCAGATTTAACAAAATAATGAGAGATATAATAGGTGGGGATCCAAATATCGAAGGACCAAATATAGATCGACAAATATTTCGAAACGACAGAATTATGAACTCTCAAAATAACGAAGGTTTAATTATTCGAAATGTTATGTTTCGATTGAAGAAAAAATCGAATGACTATAAAGCAAAGCATCATTTATTCGAGAGCTCATTTATCTGAAAACGTATATTCAGATCGTCTGCAATTTGAGACGTACAAATATAGATTGGAACAATCTATAAAATCCATATCTCCGAAACAGAAAAAAGCGAGTATCTAATATTCGTAATACCGCCTATAGCGAAAAGCAATATATCGAGACGCAAAATATCGATGGTCCGAAATGACGAATGCCAAAATGGCGAACATGGTATGGATGCCGTCCCGGCCGACCGCTAACGCTATCTGCCTCGATCACAAGTTTTCGCCATCCGGGCCATTCGACATTTTGACCCTTCGCTATTTTAACCACTCGACTTGTTGGCCGTTCGATTTAATGCTTTCTGTTTTTTGACCCGTCGCTATATTTACAATTCGAAGATTCGTCATCTCGAATTATTTGGTGTTATTTATATAAGCAATTCGATATTATGTCTCTCAATATTTTTTAAATCGGTTTTTGTTTTTCGCTATATTTAAACTTCGAGATATTCGTATTCGGAATTTTTATTTACGACTATATAAACCCTCCGAACATTGATCTATCTATATTCACATTCGACATTATTTAATTCGATATTTCAGCCCATCCGAATATTGATCCATCGATATTTCGACTCCCACCCGATATAATATCGATTTGCCTGTATATATACACTAAACGATTCGAGACGTCAAATCGTCGAATTGTAAATATCACGACAGTTTACAATTTCGAATTCATTAAAGCGAAGGGCCAAAAAGTCGATCAGTTAAAATAGCGATGGGCCAAAATGGCGAACTGTCCGCATTGCGAAAACTTGGGATCGAGCAATGCTACTTGCACTTCAGAATGAAGATGGCAGATGGCGTTAGTGGTCAGTCGGGTCAGGCAGCCATGCCATGTTCGCCATTTAGGTATTCGCCATTTCGGGCCGTCGATCATTTGTGTTTCTAACATCTACACATTCGACGTTTGTAGTCTCGAAATATGGCTTTTTGTTATAAACGGTATTACGAATATTAGATACTCACTTTTTTCTATTCCGGAGATATGAATGTTGTAGATTGTTCGAATCTGTATTTGTATGACTCAAACTGCAGACTATCGGAATATATGGTCTCGAATAAATGAGTTCTCGAATAAATAATCCTTTGGTGTAATAGTTATTTGATTGGGTCGTCGGTGAAAGGATAAAATTTCGATTGATTTAACCTTCGTTATTTTGAGAGTTCATAATTCTGGCGTTTCGAAATCCTTGTCGTTCTATATTTGGTCATTCGACATTTTGACCCTGAACCAAAGCATTTTGTTAATATTTTTTTTACATATAAGTTTTATTTTGCAGGATGGCAGATGAAGGATCAAATAAATGCTTTTAGTTGATCCTCGATTCGAATTAACGAACATTTTTGCAAAATAAAGGTTTTTCATTTGATTCGGCTATTCCAGAAATTCACTTCAAATGTATTGATTTATCCAAATCAAGATCTAACCAAGACTATGGAGTAATACAAAAATAACAAACTTCTAATCATTTTCGAACGTGGTATTATTTACTGAAAGAAATTTTCGGACCTAAGCCTAAATGGGTCTAATAATATTTTGTCACGTGACTAAAAAAATTAGTAAAAAATGATAAAACAGTTAGTGCCCAATATCTACGAAGCAGCGGCAGTAAATTTTCATAAGCTTCCACGACTCCGATCAATAAAAATCTGTGAAAGCAGCCAATTTCGATACTTCGTGAATTAGCAATAGCAATGATTAGCCAGAGTTTTTCCGACCAAGTCGTAAGAAGTGGAGAAGCTTTGGACAGAGGTAAGCGAGAAAACTGGCGAAAGGTGAACCATGAATGACAAGCTGCGGGCTCGAGAGTACCACACGAGGATATTCGTGGGGTGGCTGTGTACCTGCAGACGTATAAGGAAAAAAGGAGCAGGCGGAACAGGGAAAAGCTCCGTTGAAAAATGTATCCTGCGGCGTTGCATCTCTGACATTTCTCACCTCGGGCTGCTCCACTTCTCTCTCTCTCTCTCTCTCTCTCTCTCTCTCTCTCTCTCTCTCTCTCTCTGTCTCTCGTTCCGTCGTCTTCTTCCGGGACGCGAGAAAGTTTTGCGCTTCCTGGGCATCGAGGATAGCAAAGAGCAGCAGAGCAAAGAAGCAGAGTGCTTAGCTTGTGCGAGTAAGGAAGACACCCCACTCGGGAAACCTAGTGACATACCCTGATCCTTCTCTAGTTGCGCTTCCCCGAGTTCTCTTACGCGCGTCTCTCTATGCTTTTCTCATACCTCACCCTTGACCCCTGATCCTACCTTTCTCCACCTTTTTCTCATACCCCCCTTATCCCTTTATCCCCTTATCCCTACCTTTCTTTCCCTTTTCCCATTTTCTCTCCACCCTTAGCCCTTAGCCCTATCTTTCTCCACCCGTTTCTCAAACCTCCTCCTTAGCCCTTTATCCTATCCTTCTCCACCCCTTTTCTCATACCCCTCTTAGCCCTCTAGCCTTCCTTTCTCAACTCTTTTCTCATACCTCTCCCTTAGCCATCTATCCCACCTTTCTCCACCCTTTTCCCTTTTCCACCTTTCTCCACCCTTTTCCCATACCCCTCCCTTAGCCCTTTATCCTACCCTTTTTCCACCTGTTTCTCATACCTCCCCCTCAGCCCTTGATTCTACTTTTCTCCACCCTTTTCCCATACCTCCCCCTTAGCCCTTTATCCTACCTTTCTCCACTTTTTTCTTATACCTCCCCCTTAGCCCTTGATCCTTCCTTTTTTCCCCCTATTCTCTACCTTCCCCCTACCTTTCTCCACCCGTTTCTCAAACCGCCCACTTAGCCCTTTATCCTACCTTTCTTCACCCGTTTCTCATACCTCCCCCTCAGCCCTTGATCCTACCTTTGTCCACCCTTTTCTAATGACCTCTCCCTTAGCCCTTTATTCTACATTTCTCCACCCTTTTCCCATAGCCCTCTCTTAGCCCTTTATCCTACCTTTCTCCACCCTTTCCGCATGACCTCTCCCTTAGCCCTTTATTCTACATTTCTCCACCCTTTTCGCATAGCCGTCTCTTAGCCCTTTATTCTACCTTTTTCCACCTGTTTCTCATACCTCCCCCTCAGTCCTCGATCCTACCTTTCTCCACCCTTTTCTTATACCCCTCCCTTCGCCCTTTATCCTATCGTTCTCCACCCTTTTGTCATACCCCCCTCCCCCTTGGCCCTTTATCCTACGTTTCTCCACCCTTCTCCTCCTTTCCCCGTACCTCTCCGTGTCTGTTCCACTCTTGCCCATCAGATCGCCCATACCCAGAGAATCGACGTTTTTTCGACATTTTTAGGAATTCTTCGCACAAAAGAACGAATTTGAAGGGCGCTTTTCGCACACTTGACCCGAGAATGGCCACAAAAAAAATCAACACGAATATCGAATGCGCCGGGATCTTGTTCCTGGAACTTTTGTTCCTGCAATAATTCAAGCTACCGTGTCCAATTTGCAGAGGAAAACATCTCTATCGCGAAGCGAAATAAAACCTTGGATTTATTTATGCATCAAGTTTCTTTATGGGATGAAAAGGGGGTGAAGTAAAAAGTGAGATGAAACGAGAGGCGGGCAATAAGGGTTTGCCGATCACCCCTCGAATGCTTCCTTTTCATACTTTCTTCAGTGAATCTCTTACGAAAGAAAAAAGAATGCAGTTGCCCTCATTTGTTTGGGAGTATAGCCGTTATCGGCTTTTCTATCAGATCAACCGAAGAATTGTTAGGCGCGTCGTTACACGCTTGAGAATCTTATATATTTCTTTTACTCCGGCATTATAACGAGAATGTTTCCTGTGTGCAATTATAAAACGAGATACTTGAGATCGAAAATTCTCCCAGAGTTCACGTGGATCCTTCTTTGTTGAATTATTGTGTCTGCATTTAGACCTTCATCGGAATTCGATATCTTTGAATAAGAAAAGCCTCGTCTTATAACGGAAGAAGTTGAATAATTGACGGAACTCTCTGAGAAAAAATTGATCGGAGTATCCTGCTGATATTTGTATCCTGGGTAGGTCGAGAATGTTTTTTAGGATAGTATCTTATTGAGGCTTATGTGTCAAGGTAGTTAAAAAAACACGATTTTTATGTATTGAAAATAAAGACGCTTCCTACGCTGTTAAAATAAAATTTATTTAAATCTGCTTAATGCGTTTACTTCATCCTTTTTCCTCTGAATTAACTAAAATTTTCATAAAATGAATTTATACTGTTTCATTGATTTTTATCTTACCATTTGATGTAAATTGATTTTTACTGTTTCTACTAAAAAATTAATACTACTATTTTAGGAAGTTACTATACGGAAAGCCTCGTCTTATAATGAAAGTAGTTGAATGAGTGATGGCACTCCCTGACAAAAATTGATCGGAGTATCCTGCTGATAATTGAATCTTGGGTAGGTCGAAAATGGATTCTAGGATCGTATTTTATTCAGGCTGGTGTGCCCGCTCTTTCGTTAAAAAAACCGAAGCGCCTATAAAAAACCTCGTTTCAAAAATAAAGACGCTTCCTATATTGGAAAAAGATTTTTTGACATCTACTGAATTCGTTTGTTTGATCCTTTTGATTTGAATTAACGAACATTTTCGTAAATGTAATGTTCTAAAATTTCGTCGATTTGGATTCTACCATTCGATTCAATTTTATTTCTACTACGTCTGCTAAAAATTCTACTCTACTATTTCTGGAATTTACTATACAAAAAGCCTCGTGTTATAACGGCGGTAGTTTAAGAAAAACATATTTTTTATATATCGAAAATAAAGGCGCTTCCTACACTGATAAAAAAAAAATTTGAAATCTACTAAATGCGTTCACTTGATCCTTTTCTATTAGAATTAACTACAATTTTCGTAAAATCAATGTTCTGCTTTTTCATTGATTTTGATTTTACCATTTGATGTCATTTGATTTCTGCTGTTCCTACAAAAAATTTGATTCTACTATTTCAGGAATTGACTTGACATATACGTATTTATTTTGAACGAAGATCTCCTTATCACCGTTGAGTAACAAAAAATGTATATGCTGCTAATCATTATCGCATTTGGTATTAATAACTCAAAAAAATATTCCGCCCCATACACCAGAAGGGTCTATTGAAATATTTTTTATTGAATTACCTAGCAAATTCATATTCCGTAGTACGCTCTGTGGCCGAAGTGTGGCGCCGGGCCCGAGGTTTCTCTCGCAAGCAACTTGCACTCCGAGCGATCATACAGGGTGTCCAATAGGAAGTTGCTAAAACTAAATAAGTATCTCTTCCCTCCATGAATTCAATAGGGGTCCCTTTTTCTAAGGCGCATACCTGAGGCCCCGAAGTTTTATTCCAGCCGTGGTTGAAGCAAGTACGCGCGCGTCAAAATGAATGAGCTCACCACGGAAGAAAAAGTATATCTTATCGAGTGCTTCTTCTCGAGGGGAAAAATTCATAGTAATGCGTATAGACGGTTTCGTACTAAGTTTGGAACTCATAGAGTTACCAGCGAAAACACTCTGAAAAGGTAAGAATTTAATATTTATTCATATTCATCTATCACACGACTTGTGTTTCAATTCAATTAAACTGCATTGAAGTCATTTTACGTTAATTTTTGTAGGATAATCGATAACTTCGTGAAGTATGGTACACTCCAGGACCGTAGACACGAGTTGCCAGGTCCATCTGTTACGGTGACTACACCAGAGAAGATCAACGAATTTGAGAATTATTTCAAACAAAATCCAAATGATTCGATTCGAAAAGCTGCTCAAGCATTAAATATAACCAAATCATCATTACGCAACATTTTGAAATATTTTTTAAAGTTTCATCCGTATAAAATAAGCACTCGTCAATTGTTAACTGAACATGCCATGACGAAACGCATCGAATTTTGTAACGCTATTACGGGAATGTTTGAAGCCGAAGAACTTAATGAGAAATTGATTATTTATTCCGATGAAGCACATTTTTGGATGAATGGGTACGTAAACAAGCAAAATTACCGGTTTTGGGGAACGGAAAATTCCAGCATATCGCTAGCGAAGTCCCTTTGTCCACAGAAAGTAACGGCATGGGCAGCGATTTCGGTAAAAGGCATTTATTTGCAACTCTTGGAATCTACAGTAACAGGAGAGAGTTACAAACAGCTTTTGGAAACGAAATTTTTCCCTTGTGCAAAAAAGAGGGGACTGGTTAAAATTGTTTACTTCGTGCAAGATGGAGCGACGCCGCACCGGACTCGTGAGGTGTTTGAAGCTATTCATCGCGTATATGGGACTCGAGTAATCGGTCTGGGGTACCCTAAATTTGCTCAAGGCGGACTAGAATGGCCTCCGTACTCACCGGACCTGAACCCTTGTGATTTTTTCTTGTGGGGTTACGTTAAAGATCATTGTTACGCTAAAAACCCCAGCACAGTAGAATAACTGATCGCGGCCATCCAGGAAGTGGTTCGCAGCATTACGAACGATATGTTGGACACAGTTTTTCACAGTTTTCAAAAGAGAATTGATTTTTGTGCACAACCTAACGGTTCGCTCTGCGAAAATATATATCATCAATCACTGTACTTTTTCGTTATTTTTATAAGATGTAATTAATTGACATAAAAAAATATTTGACTGGGTTTTATTTATGTGCGTTTAAAACTGCAGAGTTTCCTCTGTTTAAAGCAATTTGGCTTTTCTGATTCTGCGCACGTGTTTTAAAATGACAGTCGATTCGTTTCAGCAATTTCCCATTGGACACCCTGGTATATCCAAAAATTCTAAACATATCGCCTCAGCCTGATGGTTCTAACGTGCGCAAACTCACTACAACTTTGTATCACAACGAAAGTAGCAAATTGGACAAATCGTGAAGGTAGCAACGGCGCACGAGCCGTCATTACACATATCAAACGCGAGTCGTTACTTTTTTTTCTTTAAACACTAGAAATTCTCGAGTGACACTTTTCCGGGACTGCGTACTCCGCGAATGTTCATATTTCCCGAACGAAGTGCACGTTCGAGCTAAAAGCTCGAAATGGAAGAGAGAGAGAGAGCTATAGATATACGACAATCGGGCGAATATTTCAAGTGGCACGTAGGGAGGAAAAGTGGATTCTCATCTGCATCGATCGTAGAGTATTCATCCCGAGAACGTAGCTTGAAAAACACGAAGACAAAAGTCGAGATACGGCAAAAGGAAAAACCGAGGGAAAAAAGGGGCCGGGGGTGGGGAAGGGGGTGGGGGGGAATGGCTGAAAATGACTCGTGTGGCATGTTCTCGCGGTATCGCGCACAAGTAGAAGGGATGGCGAGCGGGGGTGCAGAAGCGAAAGCGCTTCCAGCAGAAATGGAAGCCAGGCATCTGCGCTTGAGGCCCGATTTCTATAATTGCAGAATGGATGGTTGACGCTTTTCCAGGCTTCCGCTCTTCGTCGCTCGCAAGTTTTCCCGGGCGGACTTAATTTCACACGGACTACTTACAGCGGAACACCAAGGGATGGGGCGTGTACGGTGAAAACGGCAGGGCTCGCGCGCGTAATCGCGCTCTCTGAAGAAGCGAACACGGAAAACTAGTCTACGATCGTGTTTGCCCTGTTTCCAACAGCAGACGCTATTCTATAACGTTGAGAAATACCATTTACCGAACAATGGACGAAACACTAAAATAGCGAGGAGAATCCAACGACTCGCAAGCAGATAGGAAGCTTTTCCTTCATGGCGTCCCTATGCCTATTCTCCTTGTGCACACCCGAATGGGATGGAGGCGCCTTTGTACACAGCAGAGATCATGGCTTAGGACAGCGGTTCTCAAACTTTTTCGGCGACGGAACCCTTTTGACGCACTGAAGATTTTACGGAGCCCGAAAATAAGCAAAACCTGGATTTATGTTTATTTTTTGAGGGGAGGGTAGGGGTTTGCACTTTTGAAAAATCGATTTTTTTTTGTCTTTTCTTATAGTTAAACATTTCAAGAATACAATCCCAATATTTCAAGTCAGTCAGAGCAAAACTCTCGAAGCTATTGAGTTTTTAGTCCCGCTCCTCTAACACTGTAGCTCCGACTTCTCTAAACTTCAAACGCGTTTTTCTCGCAACCACTTTTTCAAAGTCCGTGTTCACTGCCATTTGAACAACTACATGACCGATTTATTTCAAATTTGGTACACACTTTCTACATATAAAATACCTCCCCCCGACGGTTAGTTTGAGATTTTGCATTTAGGGGGTTTTCCACCCCCAAAATGGCGGAATTTTTCGTGAAAAACAGCACTTTTCGCATGAACACCAAAAATTTAGAAATAAAAAAAAATTATCAAAGTCCGTTGGGGGGAGGATTTGATGATACTTTGACTGAATTTTAAGGGCGGGGTAAAGTATTAACATTTTTTTTTTCATTTTTGTTTAATTTTTTAAATGCATGCATAATATATCAAGAATATTGTGTTAAAATTTCAAGTCGATCGGAGTGAAATTGACGAAGTTATGAGTATTTGAGCGTCTATTGCTCCATGCCGTTCTCTTCTCTTCTGCGTTTTTCAAACCGTTTTTCTGAGACTTGTCATATTTGAAGTCCGTGTGCACGATAACTCAAATTCTACTGGACCAATCGCTTTGAAATTTCGCACAATACTTCTTCACATAATTCATCAGGTATTGTCGAGAGCTTTTTTGTTTTTTTTAATAATTACTAATTTTTCAACAACAAATTAGCCGATTTTTTTAGCGAAAATCCGGTTTTTGGCTCCCAAGGGCTACGAAAAATCGAAAAATCGAAAAAAAAAATCCTCCCGTCATTACCTCGAGAAACATCTCCTTTAACAAATGCATTTTGATTTTTTTGTTTCAAATGATTCTGTTGCGAGTTATGGTGCACACCGCAAACCAACTTTTTTTCGAGGCGCCTCCGGGGTTTAATTTTCACTCGCTCAATTTTGAATATTTTGCAATGCAAATTTAGGAGAATGTTGTTCAAATGTTACTTTATTATATATAAATTTTACAATAAACGAACACTATTCGTTACGCCAAAACAAAAATTTTAAAAACATGCCTTTTTTCGCCGAATTAACTTTACCCCGCCGTTAATGGTACTTGATTTCAGATAATTTCTAGCTGAGATACAGTGAACACCGCAAATCGTGTTTTTCCAAAGGCGTTCTTGGAAAAGCTTCGTCACCAGCTTGTTTGTGGATATTTTCGTGTACAAATTTCACGGAATGTTCTTGAAATGACGCTTAACAATGGACAAAAGGTTTCAATAATTTTACGCTGTCCGTATAGATGAAAAAAAATTCGCAAAAAAGTGTTTTTGCGAATTTTCGGCGGATAGCACGATATCCGGGGCATCAAGTTTTGACCGTTGATGCTTGATATTTGGACCAAAATAATGAGAATTTCAAGAATAAAAAATTTGCCGTGTTGGCTTGCTTAAGGCCTTCGGCCACTCTAGAGGCCGAAAAAATAGGCTTTTGGAATTTTTTTTCCCGAAAAACTAGAAAATAAATCGACATTACAAAAAAGGTGTTTATCATACATATCAGTGACGGTATACAATAATTTTTTTTAGCGATTAATTTCTAAATGGCGGCTGTGCAGCGTTTATCTCAAAACCGCATTTTTTTAAGGTGGCCGGAAACATAACTCAGACAATTTTCAACCGGTTCACTCGAAATGTTGAATATATCTTGAAAAATACATTGTCTATGGCGGTGCGTACGACTTTTTTTTTAATTGCCTAGTTCATTTGTTATTAATAATTATCTGACGATTTTTTAGGCAAATTTTTGGAAAGTGAAAAATTATTTCGTGAAGTGAAGCCTATTTTTTTGGGCCTCTTAAGGAATTATGAGCGCTTTAGCGGTAATTGGAAATACGCCAAAATTCAACGATTGTTGTTGGCTCATGGGTACAATATCTTTATTTTATCGCAAATAATGGAAATTGACCGCGCGAGCTGCAAAAAGTATTTCCTTGTTTGGGTTTGTTTGGGTTTGTTGAGTAGTATCATATAAATACCACTAAACGTAGTATTTATATGATTTTCAACATAAATTCCAATATTATAATGCTTTATTTATTCATATACTCTGTTTATTTATAACAATAAGAATTGTTCTATGTAATTACTACACTAAAAGACTAAACGATATATTTTACATAAACTCAGAGCGTTACAAGTCCGAAGAGGGATGAATCGTACACTTTTAATCTCTTTCCGGACTCCTAGCGATTAAAAGTACTACTTTACTCTCCGTCTAGTCGCACTTATAAGCGAGGAAAACATGGTAGTGTTATTTAAAATACATTTTTGGCTTCTGAGCCACTGTTGAAACTATAAATTTCCAAGTTACCTCGCCTGATGTTGCTTGAAATGTTCAAATAAAAAAAAAATCGCCATTTTCTTCGTTCATTTTTTAATTCTTGGCAGAATTTGGAAATCGGACCATCAATTTTTGCGAATTTTTCCATACTCCAAACATCAGTTCGGAATTTGCAGTAATATTTTAAATCAGGATACACATTTCAAGTACAGAAAGAAACAACTTCAAAAAGGAACTTAAAGTAAGGGGTGGGTTACCCCCTTAAGCTTTTTATCCGGCAAAAATGCAAGAATACGTAAACGTTAATTTGCCCCCCCCCCCCCCGCAGAGTTCTACCCATTCCATCAAATTTGATGCATCATTGAAAAATAAAGGGTTGGTCCATCCCTTATATTTATTTTTGTTCAATGTGTTCATAGTCGGTTTCTGATCGTTTTGCATCAGAAGAATTTTCGTGTTGGTAACACTGAAATCGGTGGAATGCTTGCGAGTAAACTTGCAAAATCAACGCTTGACATGCTTCACTCCAAAGGGTGGTTTCACCCCTTAAGAGGGAATGATACCTCATCGCGGTCGGTATGGTAGAGCAATTATAGATTCCCAAAAATCTCTGAAACGGCTCTTCAGATCGCGTCGAAACTTTTCCAAACGACGTCAAATAGATAGACGAACAGCTGTCTGCCCCTCAAGTTTTCTGAATTTGAGAAAAAAAAACTAGATTGGCTTATCATAAGCCAATCTACATTTTTTTCTCAAATTCAGAAAATTTGAGGGGCAGACAGCTGTTCGTTTATCTATTTGACGTCGTTTGGCAAAGTTTCGACGAAATCCGAAGAGCCGTTTCAGAGATTTTTGGAAATCTATAATTGTTCTACCATACCGACCGCGATGAGGTGTCATTCCGTCTTAAAACTGTGTTTTTCGCCGATCATAAAAGCCATCATAATCCGTCAATAACTAAAGACCGCGTCCGAAATTTTTCGTTCGATGAATAAATTATCAAAAACAATCAAATAAATTACATTGTGTCAGCCTCCATCGCAGTCGTGGACTGGAAGAATGAGATACGGATTTACACGATTAGTATGTACCTAATTAATGTAAGCTCTGTGGGACAGTAAGGGCCGATAGGTATATGCGAAATCCCCCATTAATAATCCACTTGACGCGTCATGTACCAGGGCAAAAGGGATTATAACGCGGGCATCTCAACACCAATAAGGATTCTCGTACGACACAGTTTGACGTACCAAATACCACAGTGGCACACAAAGGAAAAAAAGTTACTTGGATCAAAGAATCTGTTCATTCGCAGGTGGCCAACGAAATATTGACACGAAAGACTAAAATATTTTATTTTTCCGAGTATTCGTTAAGGGGTTACCCCCACTTGCAATTTTGAAAAAATCGATTTTTTTTATTGCATTTTTTTGAAGTATAAGTATCTGAGAATATGTCCTGAAAATTTCAAGTCGATCCGAACAAAATTAACTGAGATATGAGCGTTGAAAGAGAAGAATCCCTTGTGTAAACGACCGGAAATTGAAACTTTAAACGCGTTTTTCTCAAAATGACATTTCTGAAGTCGGTGACCAAGATTACTCGAACACTAATGAACCGATCTTCTTGAAATTTTGCAGGCTTATTTAATACATAAAAATGTAGTCTCTAATGGTTCGATTTTTTTTTCGTTAAAATCGAACCATTAACTTTGACTGTCCGCCATTTTGTGAAAAATGATAATTTTTTAAAATCCTTCGATTAAAGACTGGTTTATACTTATATTTGACTAAATCCATCCGCATTTTTTTTTCAGATGATCCACTTCGCCGCAATGTTGGTCACCGCAAACCGTGTATATAAAAACATTATTTCATTGACGGCCATTTGCCACTAAACAATGTAATATTTTTCAATAAAAAAATTAATGAAAGTTCTTCAAGATGTGTTCTTTAAGATGGTATATTGATCGATTAAAAAAGTTTTGTAGTTTTCTTTTAAAAAATTCATGAACCAGGCCTTTTTTGCGCTACAAGTGGGGGTAACGCCTTAATTCGATGGAATAGATCATTTTTTAAATGCCGTCACTGGTGGACGGGAGGTCGGAATTCGGTTCCGGCGGTTCTTTGAGATGAGGCTTTTTTTGTAGAAAAACTACAAAATGAATCGAGATTACAAAAAAGGGTGTTTATCATACATATCAGTGACTGTATACAATAATTTTTTTGAAGCGATTGATTTCAAAATGGCGGCTGTGCAGCGTTTGTCTCAAAACTGCATTTTTTAAGTTGGCCGGAAACATAACTCAGACAATTTTCAACCGACTCACTTGAAATGTTGAATATATCTTGAAAAATACATTGTCTATGGAAATACGTAGGATTATTTTTATATTGCATAGTTCATTTGTTATTAACAATTATCTGGCGAAATTGTTCACTTTCCTAAAATTTGCCTAAAAAATCGTGAGATAATTGTTAATAATAAATGAACTATCCTATATAAAAAATATCCTACGTACTTCCATAGACAATGTATTTTTCAAGAAATATTCAACGTTTCAAGTGAATCGGTTGAAAATTGTCTGAGTTGTGTTTCCGGCCAACTTGAAAAATGCAGTTTTGGGATAAACGCTGCACGGCCGCCATTTTTAAATTAATCGCTTCAAAAAAATTATTGTATACAGTCACTGATATGTACGAAAAACACCCTTTTTGTAATCTCGATTTATTTTGTAGTTTTTCTGAAAAAAAATCACCAAAAGCCTATTTTTTTCGGCCTCTAGAGTGGCCTAACCCCTTAAGCAGCGTTGGACATGATCGATGCTCGGAGCGGTGACCGCTCAGACGGTACAGGTGTTTCCCAGTTTCCCCGCACCCTCGGCGAATGCGGTATAAACTATCTTAACCCTTAATGGTCACACGGGGTAATTATACCCGAGCCGTTTTTTGACCTGGAACACCTTCCAGAAAATTCGGGAAAATGGGACATCTTTTTGCATATTTAAAATGACACTTTTTAAAAATAATTGGTATGGTCGTATAGAAAAGAGTTGAGAGTACATTGCAGTATTTTTTTAAATTTGTCAATAATTTATCACATTGCAAAATGATTGGGGTGAATTTCACCCACAATGACTTTTACGTAATTTTTTCGAGGTGTGACTGGTAAGAGTTAAGAAGCTATTCTACTGTGACGGGGTGAAAAAATCGATTTTTTATTTTTTGCATTTTTCAACGCTATTCCATCATAGCATTGATATCCATTGCTGGTAAAGTCGATTTTCACTTTGCTGACTCAGTACTGCGCTTTAAAGTAAAAGCGCTCGCGCTATAAGGGGAGATAAACACCTAGATGGTCGAGGTCGAGGATTTAGAAGCTATGAACATTCCGTCGACCGTAGAAGACCTACACTATGGGCCTGGTATCGATGATTCCATGTAAGTTGACAAATTTCATGATTTATTCATTCCCGAATTTTCAAAAGCGTTTTTCTCAAAACCATGTTTTTCAAATCGGTACCAAAAATTTCTCGAAAACCAATGAACCGATTGCCTTGAGGTTTTTTGTGGTTATTCTACACACCATTATCTAGTACTTGTCATAGGATTTTTTTTTCCGTTACTCAGTTTTTGTTTTATAGGCAAAATAATAACTAATTCTTGGCTCAAAAATCACTATTTATGTTCAAACGTCCGCCATTTTGTCATAAATCGATATTTTCAAAATCGGCCATGACGAGTACTAGATTATAGTATGTAATTTAATAATCTTTTTGGTTTTTTTTTTCAGATGATTTTTGAAGAAACGCCAGTGGGTACCGTATACGCAATTTTTCTCACGACGCTCCAAGGATCATACAATATCCTTGTATATTTTTGATATTTTTAAATAAAGAAAATTTCAACATATTTTTGAATGTATGTACTTTTAGATAATTAAAACCCCAATCCGAAATTTCAAATAGTTTTCCTTGAAAAAATTCACAAAAATGACCTTTTTTCCTGGCTCCTAGGTGTATATCTCCCTTAAAGTAGAAGCGCGCGGTGCGCGCGTTCTAGCACGGCTACCCGCTGCGCGTCCCTGGCAGCTGTTGGGAACAGTTGTTTGGAATTTATACCTGATTGTGAGTATACACATATACACTTATACTTTTATACATTAAATGTATAGTAGTAATCTCTCCTATCACTGTGTGAGTAAAAGAACACTACCGGTTAGTATTGTATACTGGCGTTGGTGATGTCGATAAAACATCTTAGCCAATCGGACTAAAAATTTTACTGCATATTCAGCATATGTACGGCTATCGCCTAAACCAGAATTATTGAAAAATATTAATTTTAACTTATACTTTCGCCCGAATTATGACGAAGAAAAACGTGTTTTTCGAACACTTTTGCAAAAAACAACGTCGTTTTGTTATTTTGCAATATAAAATAATAATTCTAGTTCGGGCGACAGCGACACTTATACAGATTAAGAATGTTCTTGAATTTTTTGTTACCGATTACTTGGAGAGCGCAATTCATCAACGCCAGCAACATACTTTTTTCATGCCTTTGCACGATTATAAATTTTTAAATAAATATACATTTATATGCAGCGAAAAAAATTGTTTTTTATTCTGTAAGAGTGTACCTTTGAGCAAAAAAAAGTTTGTACCGATACACGCAACAGTTGAAGAAAAAATTTATTGACTTATTTTTTAGCCGTCACAGTAGAATAGCCCCTTAAGACGGCTGTGGGTTAGATCAGCGAAGTGCGGATAGAGAGTGATAAAGAAGGGGTTCACTTCAGAAGGGCAATACGTAAAACCCTACAAGGGTGTATGTTGGAACTCAGGAAAAACTCCAACATTCCATTTTTCAATAAATAATTCGTTGACATCCCCCAATGATAGATCCAGTCTAACGATAAGTGTTTTTTTTTCAGCGGACCGCCATGCTCCTGAAGGGGGACACCACTGTGACGGGTAAAAAAATCGATTTTTTTTCTTCATTTTTTCAAAGCATACATATTCAGGAGTATGTGAAAAAAATGCAAGTTAAAATATTGAACAGTGACCATGTTACAGATCATTTAGTGAGAGCAGGTACGTAAATAGTAATGGTAAATTATGTAAATAATAATTTATAATTATTATTTACATAATTTACCATTACTACGTATACTAAAACATAGTAATTTTACCATACGTAAATAGTAATGGTAAATTATGTAAATAATAATTTATAATTATTATTTACATAATTTACCATTACTACGTATACTAAATCGTAGTAATTTTACCATAAGTATGGTAGTAAATTTACCATACTTACGTACACTAAAACTTTCGATCGCGTTTTTACCGAAACGACCTTTCTCGACTTGGCTGGAATCATAACTCTAGCTATAAATGTCCGATTTTAAGGGGTTACCCCCACTTGCGATTTTAAAAAAATCGATTTTTTTTTATTGCATTTTTTTGAAGTATAAGTATCTGAGAATATGTCCTGAAAATTTCAAGTCGATCCGAACAAAATTGACTGAGATATGAGCGTTGAAAGAGAAGAATGCCTTGTGTAAACGACCGGCTAATTGAAACTTTAAACGCGTTTTTCTCAAAATGGCATTTCTGAAGTCGGTGACCAAAATTACTCGAACACTAATGAACCGATCTTCTTGAAATTTTGCAGGCTTATTTAGTACATAAAAATGTAGTCTTTAATCGTTCGATTTTTTTTTTTCGAAAAAAAATGGCCGTTTTATAGCCAAAAAACGGCCGTTTTTTTTTTCGTTAAAATCGAACCATTAACTTTGACTGTCCGCCATTTTGTGAAAAACGGATGTTTTTTAAAATCCTTCGATTAAAGACTAGTTTATACTTATATTTGACTAAATCCATCGGCATTTTTTTTTTCAGATGATCCACTTCGCCGCAATGTTGGTCACCGCAAACCGTGTATATAAAAACACTATTTCATTGACGGCCATTTGCCACTAAACAATGTAATATTTTTCAATAAAAAAATTACTGAAACTTCTTCAAGATGTGTTCTTTAAAATGGTATATTGATCGATTAAAAAAGTTTCTTAGTTTTCTTTTAAAAAATTTATGAAAAAGGCCTTTTTTCGCTACAAGTGGGGGTAACGCCTTAAATATAAATAAATAATTTCTTTTAAATGTATTTCGAAAGTGTATTTATCTATCAAAAAAATTCATGAAAATAGCCCTTTTTAGTGTCTAAAGTGAGAAGACCCCTTAAAAAAGCAAAATTTCGACCGTTGCCGTAGCTACCGTTGTACGTCCCTTTTTTGTCGTATTTCGTTTCTTATTTCTTGAAGTTCCCGAATGTAAGTAAAAATTTCGTCAAAATTACACCTTTTTTCAAACACCCGCCATTTTCTAGTTTTTATTTTCTCTCGTAAAACGGCTACGTGCGACGTAAACTACATTTATATAGATTATGAAACTTTTTTATTTTCATTTTTCAGATCAATCGTTGTCAAGTTATCGATCCGGCCGTTGGACCACATTTTTATACAGAGGCTCTATTATACCTCAATGAGGTTGTTAATTTTTTGTTTATCAAGATAAAAAATTACACGACATAATTTCAATGTATGCTCCAAAACATACCTTCTTTCAAAATCCAAAATAAATAATCTAATAGAATCTTTTTTTTTTTTTAAACGACCATTTTCAGCTCCGTCACAGTGGTGTGCTCCCTTAAATATGCAAAGCAAACCAACTTTTATCATTGGTGAATTTGCATCTGATCAATCGTAAAAATATTCCCATTGAGAGCCACTCGAGTGAAAATTGCCCAAAAAAATTGCAACTAGACAGAATGCCAGGTGCTATAGTCTGATTTCGCGAAAGAACAATTTCTCGATCATCATACTGTTCTCATTTTCATATTGACATAAATTCCTGCGTTGAATTTTATCCATCACTATCGCACCACTTGGCTCGGTGGCTGGCAAGTTCTCACTCCCGACAGGACTGTGTGCTAATTAATCTTCGAGCGATGTATGAGGATTCGGTCATGGCAAGATTAATCGTATCTAGATGGCAGCCCTGGGGGCAACCTTACTGGACAGTTACCCGATATCGGCTTTTCGTTAAAAAAAAAAAAAAAAAAACCAAAAAACAAAAAACATGTCAATCTTTTCTTGGAGTTCATCGCTGCTCGCGAAAACGCCATGTCACGTGTACTCGACTCTCGGAGAATCGGAGGAATGTATGCATTCTGCAAATTCATTTTATCATCCAACAGCTAATCGTACGATACGTTGACATTTAAAAAAAACGAAAATAACCGAAACGTCGAAAGGTATTTGAATATCCAACAAAAGATGGACCCTAATAAGGTTAATTATTAACAGATACAGGTAAAATAACCATTATTAAGGGGGATAAGATACCTTCAGGCGAGGCATTTTTTCTGACTTTCATCATTTTTTTTTAAGGAAAGATTTCTTTACCATTATTGAGACTTCGGGTATGATTTATTACTACTTTCGGCTGTTACATGGTATTTTACTTATTTATTCATCTTCACAAATAGCGGAGGTATGGCGCAGTCTTCTACACTGCATTTTCAAAACTGGCGTGACGTATAGCTGGAAATCTAATCAACCGATTCTGACGAAATTTGGTATGAATGTTCCTAACCTTATTATCTAAAACATGACCCTCAATGTTTTGTGAAATTTTTTTTAAGTATTTTTTTTATTGCAAAATGAAGCCGTTGTTTCGGAAAATTTAAGCGTTTTGTTTGAAAGCGTACCATTTCGTCAATTTTGAACATCCCTCACTTTTTCTTGGTTCATATTCTGCGTATGAGTGTTAATGAAAGAAAAGTTCTCGTTGGTTATTTTTTTCAGATTAATCCCATAGACGCTACGTGTCACGCCGTTTAACAACTTACGCCGCGACCCGTTTTAAAAGACCGTGCCATACCTCCGCCATTTTGAGAGATTAATAAATAAATAAAATACCATGTAGCAGCCAAGAGTAGCAATAAAACACACTCTGAGTCTAAAAAGTGGTGAAGAAATCTTTCCTTTTAAAAAAAACATGAAAATCAGAAATGTTTTCCTCGCCTACGGGAATAGAATTCAGTGCTTTCATCTTCTTAGGGAAATTTCCACGAAAAAGAAGGGGAGACGACAACATAGAGACTAGTTAGCACAGAATTAACCCAAACAAACCCAAATTGAGCTTTTCGACGAAAAGCTTAATTTGGAGTAGGTTCACGTAGATAGTATAATTGAAATATTAATATATATGTAGAGACGCGACGAAGTTGATAGACCGAAATTTTTCGAGGCTGAAAATCTCACCGGTTGAGCACGAAGCTGCGCCCGAGAGCAACGGGGATGCTTCCGCTGTATAATTTACTGCCAAGTGGCCCAATTCCACGTGCCACTTTTGGCGCACGTCTATTATTGTTTATACCACGTACGTAGTCGTTTAGACAGGCGCGCGTTACAAATTATTGATTTTACGTGTACATCGATCGTGTCTCTGGAGTTCTCTGGATTTCCATATGGAATCGCGCCTGACTACACGTTGACAGTAACAGACGCCGTCTTGCGTCAGCCTTTCCCCTCTCTCTCTCTCTCTCTCTCTCTCTCTCTTTCTCTCTCTCGAACTTTGCGATTTCGTGCGGTTTTTTTGTTTATGTATTTTTTTGTTTCTATTTTTTTGTTTATGTTTATTTTCTTTTGTTTTGTATTGGATCTTTTTTTAAGTATTTGCATATTTTTAAATAAATAACGAGAATTGCCTTCCGCAGGACATTCCAAGATCCTGGAACCTGGATCCTGGATCCTGGAGTATTAAGGCGGGACACCACTGTGTCCCGATTTTTTTTTTCGTTTCATTTTCTTAGAGTATACATATTCAAGAAGATGTGAAAAAAGTTGAAAGTTGAAATATTGAAAATTGCCCAAGTTGCAAACGATTTACTGAGAGTGATTGGAGCAACGATTTACGTATACTAAAACTTTCGATCGCGTTTTTTTCAAAACTTTTCTCGACCTGGCCCGCTCATAACTCTATCTATAATTGACCGATTTCGATGCATTTAGCCTTTCTGGTTTAATTTAGTATCTTTTAAGCCCCCGAATAAAAGTAGAAATTTCGCCATAACTACACTTTTTTTCGACAACCGCCATATTGGGGAATTTTTTTCGAAAAACTGCTACGTACTTCGAAAACTACATTTATGTAGACTATAAAACTTTTTCATTTTTATCTTTCGCACCAACCATTGTCAAGTTATCGATTTGGTCTTCGGACCACATTTTTTATACAGAGGCTCTGTTGTATATCAATTACATTGTTAATTTTTTTTTTTTTTTTTTTTATAAAAGTTTACACGAAACACGATCAATTTACGAATAATAACATACCTTTTTTCCAAAACCCGAGTAAATAATCTAGTGGGGAAAAAATCGGAAAGGACGACCGGTCATAGTGTGTACTCCCTTAATAAACGTAATTTAATATTTCTTTAGGAAGATTAAAGAAAGAAGAGAAAGAGAGAAAAATAGACGTTTTTTTTCTCTTTCTCTCTCTCTCCCTCTCTCTTATCGAAACACTAAGGGTATATTTCCTTTTATTAGAAAAGACAATTACTCAAAAAAATTGGCTTTCTCATATAGAGAGCTTTGCCAGCGAAATAAAGTGCTGCGGAGGCAATGTGCAAATTCCCTATTCGCACAATTTTTTTCGTTCCGAAACTGTGCCTTAATTATGCGATAGGCAATATTGCTCACCATCGCTGTGGCAGATATAAATCCTGTTTGGGTTTGTTTGCGTGGACCGGAATTTATCCAAAGATCATACATTTTACGAAAGTAATTGCACAAAAAA